>OZ023238.1:26273175-26560220 GCA_964006365.1 Trididemnum miniatum | reverse complement strand
TGTAAAAAGGTCGAAGCGTAAAACCTTGGACCGCAAGAAGACAGTAGCTCCATTCAACTACAATCGCCTGGCTACATTCATCCCTTCTTTAGATGGATTGTTCCGAGGTTCCTTTGTGTAAGCGCCCTCTGACGATGGCTGGCTATGCAAGTGCCTGTCACGGTCCACAAGGATCTGAGGAATTTTTAGAGAAAGCATAGTGTAAGCGCCCTCTGACGTTGGCTGGCTTTGCAAGTGTTTGTCATGGTCCACATGCCTATCTGAATTCAGCAATTCGTTTAATGAAGATTGACTGTACTGCAACATCAGCATGACGTCACAATCCCTGATTGTTTACAGGGAATCTGTGACATCATAATCCGGCCTGTATTATTTTCTTAAAGGTTTTATTTCAAATTTTCTACCTTGAGCAGAACGAGTAGAGGCTTAGATTTGGAGCGTGTAGTTCTATTGAAGGTTAGAATTTTTTTTTTTGTCAGGAAGGTGGGAGGTTGCTATGCTGCACTGATGAGACCATAATAAGGTCGAAACGCGTCTGCAGCTGCAAATGAGTGGGTTGCCATGGGGGCTTCTAGTGATGTGGGCTAGTTAGGCTACCGTGAGCTTGGTTGTGGGTTAGTGGTTATATGCTCTTTCATTGGGTATAGTTGTTTGGGGCCAAAAACTTGAGTTTGATATAGAAGTAACCTTTAAAGGTGCTAGGTAGAATGCATTGTATGTTGATGGATTTACTTCATGGATTTGAAGTTTTAAGCACCACTGAAGAGACTTTATTTAATAGTCGAATCCAGATATTTTACTCTCACTTTTGCTTGATTCTTTTGCGCTTCATTTAGGAGCGAAACGGTTTCGCGAAAACTTATGCTGTCAATCCGTGGTTAAAAATTTACTGAAAACATTTTAGTTGATCTCATTTTTGGGCCATATGAAGGTTAACTGACTAAAGTAGACTAGCTTTCGCAACGTCACAAACAGGGTGTAGCCAGGGGGGTAAAACAGGTAATTGCTTCCCTCCAAAATAATCTTTTCAAGAACCAACATTGATGTAAACAACGCATATAAACCTTAATAAAAATATTTAGTATGCACTCATTATGAAAGGGGCAGTTTCCCGTGTCTTGAAAACTAAAGACAGTAAAACATGAGAACAAACTGTCCTCCCTACCGAAACATTTTTAAGTTACAATAAATTACGCGCGAGAAGAATCTCTAATCATGTGATTAAGGTCAAAAACAACGTCGATATTATCTAAGTATTTTTCACCCAAATCAAAGCGTCGATATTATGAAATAGGCCTACTCTCAAGCACATAATCGGGGTGTCTGGGAAACAAAGCACTCCAGCTCCTGAGACAGTTACGGTGCGTAAAAACGATTTTGCCTCCCCCCATCCCCGTTCCGCCCATGGACCTCTTTAAATCTTTCGTTGGTCTGGTCTTCCTGGGCAGTATTTTTATTTTATTTTCAGCACTTAGATAGGGCAGTGTCAATTTAGGTTTTTATATTTTAATAATTTTTCAACAAACCGGGCGGTTATAGCACCGTGTTAAAAATGTCGCTATCGATGCGAAAGGTCTGAGGTTCAATTCCCATGCAGGTCAAATCGGACACAGTGTAACCAACGGCTCGCCGCCGCTGCTGCGACTCTTCGGAGCTGTGTTGCCCAGGCGCTAAGCCAAGGGGTCGGGCCCCGCCACTCACTACCATATTTCGGTTCTACAGCGAGTTGATGAAACAAGTAGGCCTACAGTGAAGATTTGATTTTAAAAAAAGTTTTGTGTGCGGCCATAGTTACTGCAGATACACCATATTTAAGGAAGCTCCTGCTTACCAGTTGCTTCACAGCAGCATCGATGACAAAAATGCAGTTCAAGCATAACACATTAGAAAAGTTGGAATGCCGGTATCGTTGCTTCGCGTGGTAATAAAAGTTTCTCGAAATTATATTAGAAAGTTGAACCGAATGGAAAAACGTGACAGCAGTTTCGGCAAGCTCCGCACAAAGAAAAGTCGGTTCGTTTCAAAAAAGAAAGGTTTCTTTTTTTCTGCAATCGTCAACGTCAAGCGCAGCGCAACAGAAAGTGTTACCACCGATAGGCCTATTATTGCATCACAATGAAAGTTTTTCGAGATTTTATAACAAGTTGGATAGCATAGAAAAACATGAGAGCAATTTCGGCTATCTCTGTATGAAAAAGGCGGTTCGTTCCAAAAAGAGAGGTTTTCATAAAACCTTCAATGGGGGGGGGTTGACTCCCGAACCCCCCCCCTGTGCGTACGCCACTGGGTGCGCCTGCAATATCCGTGCAAAAGATTTCCCAAATCTTCTGTAATCTCAAAGTTGAAGATTTTTGAAATTAACAGCTTTGCAAACGCAAATTCCTCAGTATAGGTTTCCGGTACTCAGACCTATGTCGCTTTCGCTTATTTATATTATTATCAACCACCGGTGGCAAAACCATCACTTATGCTGACTTCTTTTTTTAAGTTTTGATCTTTTAGCCGCACTTATCTATCTATTAACAATTTTGATTACTCACCTACCTGGTCTGCTCGTCACCTCGCGATCATCAAAAGCATTCATCGTAAGCGCCGTAAATGTCGCAAAGTCCGCATGGATCGTGAACACCGCGACAGTGCAGCAGATCACGGGCACAGTCACGGGTATGACTAGACACCGCACTGGTGGGATAATTTATACGGTATACCTGTGGACTGCAGTACCGGTATATAGTTTAATATGCAGTGTTTTGCTTGGCCTACCGTGCTTTCTGGTAAATTGCCTGCAGTGTGCACAGTGCCAAATTAGAACAAGCAGTTTTAACCTGTTTTGGTGCTAAAAAGAAACTAGTCTAATAATGCACAGATGCACCTCATCCTCAATGATAGACTATCTATTAGATATGCCATTCATAGGAAGTGGTAGATACCGGTATGTTGTGTTGACTTCGCACAGCGTGAATTCCAGGTAGCTGGGTTGTATTAATTAACTACGGTAGTACTTTAGGCTTGACTTAAGCTTATGAATTGTTTGAGGTTTGAAAAAAGGTACCATATACAAAAACAGTAGAAATGGCTGGAGCTGTGATTGAAAATGTATCCAGTCGAAAATTGCTTGCGATAATTATCGCACTCTTGTTGATGGAAGTTGTTGTAGTTTTAGTTGGAGGTCTTTGCGGTAAGTACTGACAAATACCAATGTGACAATGGAATAGAATACCGGTACTACATACCGATACATACTAACAGGACTAATGCAGGATTGTTTTATTTTTAGCACCACAGCCTACAATGTCCATAGGACCATCTGAGATGAAGACTTGCAAAGAAAATAGTAGGAAACCACAGGAAATGATTACCCCCAAAGCTTGTGATCCAGCTGTAAGTGAAGAATTAGCAGTAGATGATGAGCTGATTGTTAAGAAGTTTTGTGTATTTTTTGTGTTTGTATTCAGATGCATACCAGTGTATAATAATCATCTTATCACAAAAAAGCGATCAAATGCTGTAGTGAGCTTGCTTAGAATTTACCGGCCATCTGTCTACCACTTTAAAATGGGGTAATCTTGCAAATTCTACGTTGCAAGTAGACTTGCCCGTTTGTTCATGGCATTGTCGCTTTAATGCTGAGCATCAACAGATCAAGCAGGGAAGCTGTGAGTAGCGATTTTGAAGTCCTTGGTTTAACCCAACTCTGAATCAAACTCGAGTCTGCAGCTCCAGAAACAGCAACTGTTATCACTCAGCCATCTGATCTTTTTGTTGTTGACATTTGCTCATGCACTTGAGGTAGCTTTGATTGTTTAGCACAGGCTAGTATGCTCTGTAGGTATGCTTTGAGCTTTCTGCCAAATTTAAATGGAAGTGTTCAACATTTCAGTGAAAACCAAAAATTTCATACTTTGGATTCTGAAAACTCAGCTTTGATTCAAAAATTAGATTAAACTTGCTTTAAACCCCCTAAGTATTTGGGCAACTTTGCACGGGCAAATTTACGCTTTCTAAAAACTATGAGGAAACAGTGATCGGTACTATTTTTGAAATTCTTTTTCTTGTGCCACCTGCCCACCACTCAGTGGTTAAGCTTATATACCGGTACTTGTAGTTTTTCTTTGTAGCCTTGAAAAGAAACTAGCAGTTGTGTGAATAATCTTGTTACAAAATCTAGCTCTGGAATACAATGAATAACAATTGAGTATGAAGCGTAATAGTTGAAGGAGGAAAAACAAATCTACTGTGATTGGTAAGACTAGACGTTTTGACCACATAGATTCATCTGTCACCATCAGCAATGTAAGCAAGGCAACAAAGCTGATTTCAATTTTGTACTGTATTGCTTACACTGCTGATGATGACAGCTGCATGTATGTTGTCAAAACGTCCAGTCTTAAGAATCTCTGTGGTTTTACTTTTCCTTGTTAATCTTGCATTGGTAGTGATAGAATATTATTGTGCTGTTTGCAACCAGTCATGCTTTTAAGGCCGGATTTTGATACTTTATTTTTACATTTGAAATTATAGTCATTAGTTCCATCTACTGATAATTATCTGAGTCCAGACAATGTGGTATTTGTTGGAATGATTCCAGCTGGTAAAAATCTTCAGTTAATACGATGGTTCCAATATCTACTGTGTTTTGCAAGAGTTCGCATTGAATTTAAACTCAACAACCAAGTTGGTAAGTTTGATAATATTGCTCGCAATTTACACCTTATGTCTTCATCTTTTCATCTCAGCAGCTCAAATGGCCGAGTGGTAAGAGTGTTCGTCTCGAGAGCTGTAGACTTGGGTTTCATTCCGAGTTGGGTTAAACCAATGATTTTAAAATTGGTATTCACAGCTTCCCTGCTTGACACTCAGCATTAAATGGACAGTGTGGAAAACAAGACGGCAAGTTTACTTGTTGTGTTGTTGGAAAAAGCGTATGACAAGATCCCTCCATCTTGGTGTGGTAGACAGATGGCTGGCAACTCTTAAGCGAGCTCAAATGAGCGCCTTGATCTCTTTCTCGTGATAGGCGGATAAATATGCAACTAATTCCAAAAAATATCTACCAATCATTTGGAGTGAAAAACTTTTTTAAAGTTTGATGTTAATCATGACATTTGACAATTATTGCTAAGCATAACATCATGTTCAATAGCATATTTGGGGAGGGCGTTGTGTCATGCCCCCTCCCCCCTTTGGCTTTGCTTTTTAGTAAGAAGATAACAAATGTTGGTAAGTGACTGAAATATGCCACACCCATTTCATGGCTTTTTGTACTTATTGCTCTCGATTTAAAATTTGTCGCTACCTTGCTGATTATGTTTGCAACGGCACGGATCTTTCGATTGGAATGAATATAGCTTTTTGCAAGTTCATGTTCATTTTGTCTTGTGTACATCAATTTATTTATTTGCGGAACAAAACGAGGAAAAAGTACAGGGTATCCATAAAGTCTCTTTACAATTTAAAAAAATTATTACGAAGTGAAACGATGAGATATTGTATTGAGAGTTGATTTATGTTAATTCAGTATTTCATAAAGTTTTTATTAACACATTCAATACACTTCCAAACATTTTGTTAAAAATATTATCACCAAAACTCCATTTAATGCACTTTAATGTGAGCGCCATTAATTGCACAAAGCACATCAAGACAGTATTCAATTTCCTGCCATGTTCGCTGCAGCATAACCCCATCAATGATTGCAACAGCATTAGAAATTCTTTGCCTCCAGTCAGTCAAGTCTCATCCTTTTGTTCGATACGCAATACCCTTTACGTAACCCCAAAGAAAGAAGTCAGTGATTTTGTCTCAATGAACCATGATGCACGTAGTCATTTTTCTTGCGCAGTGGAAATTTTGAGAGGTTTGTATGACTAAATTATTAAACACGCAAAAATTTTATCGAAAACAAAAAATTTTAGTGCCAATGAAAACTTTATGAAGCACTGATTAACATAAAACAACCCTCATTGCAACAATAAATCTCATCATTTCACTTTGTTATAATTTTTTTAAATTGTAAAGAGACTTTATGGACACCCTGTATTACAATGACGAATAAACCTAAGTGATAAGGTTGCAGGGAAACGAGTAGAAACGGTTCGGTGAGCGCAGTGGTTTGAAGCGTCGTTTTTACGACGGCTGTGATGGCGAGGGTTGATGGTTCCACTCCCACCCAAGCTTCGTTGTTGCGTCCTTGGATAAGATGCTTCTCGATAATTATCCCTGCATGGTGGAATCTGAAAAGCAGCAAATTAAAGAAGTCAGCTGCAAAACTTTAGCAGAAAGCTTGGAAACAAATGCAACGTCTAAGCGAGTCTGGATTCGTCCTACATATAATGCCTTCGTCGCTTTCTCGTGACAGGAGGATAAAAATGAAGAAATCGAGACATTTAGGTCATCCAGTCAGCTGCATCTTTTGGTTCATGGGTGATGGATCAATAATCATCATTGCTGTGGATTAATGGGACAGTGAACATTTTGAGGATTTTGACACTTTCTTTTTTGGGGAGATGCAGATTGAAACATGAAGGGTTAATTTCATATTTGCAGCAAATTTTTTTGAATTTGACATTAAATTGTTGTAGAATTTTGGTTTTGGTGTGGCTGTCATTTCATGTTCTAAATCCTTGGCACATGATTTTATTTTGTGCTAACTATGTTAAGGTGTAATATTATATTGTTAGGGCTGACAGTCCTTGTGGCGCAGTCTTTGAAGAGACCACGATCGGCTCTTGATATTTGGGTTTGATTCCCAGACCGGTGAAACCAGACACAGTGTCGCCAACGGCTCGCCACTGCTGCAACGCTTTTGTGTTGCCTAGGCACTAAGCCGCGGAGATGAGCCCCACCACTCGTTACACGCTTCGGCGTAATACCGCCAGTATAATTAAGATTTGAATGCTAATGCTGAAAAGTTTATGTGCTCATAGATTTATTAGCAAAACGTAACTATGCTTAAAACTTCGTTCAATTTTTTAGTTTTGTTATTCTACAGAAAAGGATGCCTTCATTACCATGAATCTGCGGCTGGCATATACCGATGCTGAAGAGAAGAAGTTAAGATCTTCTCAAGTGTGGACCGAGTTTGCCAACACTACCGAAGAAAGGCGACCATTAGAATGTGTTTTTGATTATAAGAAAATTAAATCAAATGAGGGCTATGAGTACGAATGTGAATCTCTGTTCATATTTCAACTTGGATCAGTTCCCCATAAACGTTATTTGGTCAACCTCAAGCTTCCAGTCAACATTGCGGATGCAGATGGATCGCCTTTGAATAATAAAATTGGTCAACTGAGTGCAATTGAGCTGATTGTAAGTATTAAAATATGAGTTTGCTGATGCGCGGCTGGCCACGATATTTTCACTCCTTTGTTTTCTCCGCTTATAACTCTGCTGCACTTGCATTTTCGTTATAATCGTTGCCGCTCGAAGGCATGGGGTAAAAGCATCTTAACCGTGTGATTTTAATGCACAAACATTTCGTTTTAGAAAAAAAAATCATAATCAAATCTTTATCATACTCGCGGTATTACGCCAAGTGTGTAACTTATGCGGGGTCCATCTCCGCGGCTTAGCGCCTGGGCTACACAGAAAAGTCGCAACAGTGGCGAACCGTTGGCTACAGTGTTTAATTTGACCGACCCGAAAATCGAACCCAATACTTCCTCTGCCGATGGCTGTGTCCTTAACCACAACGTCACCGACCTGTTGGTATCAATGAAAAGAATATTACATTGTCATAACCCCTAACGCAGCAAGATGAAAACTTATTCGGATGAAAAATATTGTTTTCTCGTGATTTACGTTATGTGAATTCGTGTTTCAGCTCTACAATATTATCAATCTGTTTAATGATTAATTTTGTTTTCAGGGCATTACTCAAACTGGAGGGTTTACGTATGTCTGGCTCGGTTTAAAAAGCTTCTTGTTTATTTTTATGATTTTTCCGCTTGTCTGGTTTTGGAGAAGAGTAAAAATGTTGGGACGAAATCCTCTGCTAATTGAAAAGTAAGAAATAAAACGCTTTGCAATATTATCTTTGAGAATGCATAGGCAAAGCAATAGATGAAGGCGTGTTATTTTATTAAACCGCAAAGTCTTACTAATTACAGCGTTCTGTTTTTAGGCATTAGGACTGTTTTAGTGTATTTTCAAGTCGTTTTTTTACGCGGACGATGCAGAATTTTGTGAAAACGCCTGATGTGGTAATCGCAGTTTTTGTGAGTGGTGCGTGAACATCTAAGCAAACCACTAATTGGTATCCTGATGGAAAAGGTGTGGCAGTCAATAGAAGGTTCAAAGCCAGACATTTTAATCATCTACGTTCAGCTGAAATATTTAGCAGTAAATTCTTATTGATGATTTTTTTCGTTGAGGCAAGCTGGTCTATTTACGTATTTATTTCGTTTCCGAATAATTTTTGTTTTAAGAGCTTGTTTTACTCTTGGATTCTCGATGATTTTTCTCAACCTTCCCATTGAATACATCACCATCGTGTTTGATGCCTCCTGGATGCTTCTTTTTGGTGACATCAGACAGGGTTTCTTCTACGCTGTCCTCTTTAGTTTTTGGGTCGTGTTTACTGGAGAGCATCTCATGGTAAGATCAAACCTTCATTATACTCGCCGTATTTCGTCGAAGCGTGTTACTGGTGGCGAAGACCATCTCCGGGGCTTAACGCCTGGGCAACACAGAAGCGTCGCCGCAGTGGCAAGCCGTTGGCGACACTGTGTCCGGTTTGAAAAGCCAGGGAATGGAACTCAAAACCTTCCGCACCAGTAGTGATGCATTTAATCACAACGCAAACCGCTCGGTATGTCATGGTAAGATTAACAAATCGATCAATCGACAAGTTGCTGCGACATGTTTTTTTCAATCTGAAGGCAAAGACAAAGAAATTTTCAATTAACTTTTGCTGGCGCGAAATGTGCTTGAAAGCGGTTTGATTTGCCGCAGTTTGAAGCTAAAAAAATCACATCTTCATTATACTCGCGGTATTACGCCGAAGCGTGTAACGAGTGACCTGGTTCATCGCCGCTGCATAGCGCCTGGGCAACACAGCTCCGAAGAAACGTTACAGCGGTGGCGAGCCGTTGGTGACACTACGTCCGATTTGGCCATCTCAGGAATCGAACACCAGAAGCCCCGCATGGTTTGCCATATAAACACTACGCCAACTGGTTCTTGGAATATGAGGCTTTCTGTTTCAATTAATGATTGCAAAGAGATTGCAGACACTAGTGGCAAATTCGGTTCGCCTTTCTTCGATTACTGCGTTGTGATAACATTATGTTATAATGAAAGTAAGACTCGGCATTTTCACAGTATCTTCAATTCGTTAGTATTACGCAATGTCATTTTTAATGTCATTTAACAGCTCAGATGGCCGAGTGGTATGGAGCGTCTGTCTCTTCAGCTGCAGACTCGGGTTTGATTCCGAGTCGGGTCAAACCAATGACTTTAACATTGGTATTCACAGCTTCCCTGCTTGACGTTCAGCATTGAAGGGACAGTGTGGAGAACAAGCCGGCAAGTTTACTTGTTGTGTTGGGAAAAGGCACTTGTTGGGAAACTTGTTGGGAAAGGCACTTAGCGGGATTCCCCCATCTTGGTGTGGTAGACAGATGGCCGGCAACTCCTAAGCGAGCTCGTATAGCGCATTGATCGCTTTCTCGTGATAGGAGGATAAATATGCAACTAAATAAAAATAAAATAAAAAATTCAAAATTTGCGTTGTCCCAGCTAAGATAGCCCAAGTTTAGGTTCAAAATCATTGAGTCTGATGATTTCGATATTTCGCATTAGCAAGGTCATCGTTACGTGATGATGCTGATAAACTTGTACTATCGGTCGCATTTTTAGCTGAGTCATGCATGGTTGGTTTTGTTTTATAGGATCAGGCTCATCGCAACAAGCTCTCAACTTACCGGCGCCATCTCGTGTGCATTTCCGTCACTTCGTTAGCGTTGCTCTCGTTTGACGTCGCCGAAAGGGGTGCGCAATTGGTGAACCCTTTTGGAACAGTGTGGAGCCATCCCGCTTTCGGTTATACCCTTCTCGCTCTGGGAGCTGTTTCAGCCTTGCTCTATCTCATTCTTTTGGTTTATCTCATCTATAAAGTGCTGCGATCGATTCGATACAAGCGACGCTTCATTCTGCAGGACGAACGAGCTGCACGTTTTCGCGCCATCGTCAGTAGACTTCGACATATGATGTTGCTGACTCTCGCAACTGCCTCACTGACTATCGTTTTCTTTTTCTTGCAACAGGTATGCTCATATAATTATTCAGTTCAATGAATTAAGGAGAATAATGGTTGCCATCGCAGAGAATTTTACTGCTCACTGGCCATTGAATGGAGCGTCTCTGGAGCTGTAGACTCGGGTTTGATTCTGAGTCTGGTCAAAGTAATGACTTTCAAAAGGTATTTACAGCTTCCCTGCATGACGCTCAGCGTTAAAGGGAAAGTCAGGAGAACAAGCCGGCAAGTTTACTTGTGGGGTAGGGAAAGGCATTTAGCGAGATTCCGCTATCTTGGAGTGCTCGACAAGTTTATTTATTTTTGCCACTACACACAGCAAATACTACTACTCATAAGCAGACGAAACTCGAAATATATTTTAAGTATGGTAGTGACAGGTTGAGTGCGAAGGGACCGCAAGGTCTTCAAGTCAGCAACCACTCTGTGGCGCCATATTTACTATGGCATTACCATTCAACAAAGAAAAAAAATTAAGCCAAACTAGAATACCGGTATTATTTGTGTGTGTTGTGGAGATAGGAACGAAAAAAAACTAAGTGCAAGTTTTCCAAGAATTGAAATGTAGAATTCATAATACAAGTGAGTACTGAGTACTCTTGCGAGATGGCCTGCAACTCTTTAGCGAGCTTGCTAATGCGTTTTCATCGCTTTTTCCTGATACAAGGATAAATGTGCAACTAAACAAACCAAACAAAGCGAAGCTAACGGTTTTACGTCGGACGTTTCGGTTTTTGGCTGGTGCCATCGTCAACGTACACAATTAGAAAATGAAAAAAAGTTCGACATCGAAGTAGGTGCTAATTTTTCGACTATGCGGCTGAAAATTTTATCAATTACTTCTCCTTTGTTTATTCAGTTTATCGTTGCAGTGGCCCTTCATTTGTTACGATCAGGTGGTTTCAATATTGACGATGGCTTTAGTGGAAGACCGAAACGTTCGCAAATGGATTCGTAGCTTATGGTTGCAAAATTATTCTCGAAACACGTGATGTTTTTAATGGCGTCAAGTTGAAAACGCCATGTTTTAGCGAATCTTTCTTCATTGTTGTCGTTTCAAAAGTCATTTTTTGTAGAAATTGGATGGAATTGTGAATGAGGTTGTTACAGTCCAAGTTGAAATAGCGTCTGCTTTCTTTTTCGGAGTTTACGGATTGTGGAACATTTACGTCTGTACCGTGCTATTTATGTACGCTCCGTCCCACAAGATGTATGACGTTGCGCCCTGTAAGTTTAAACTTTCATAAATAAAAATGTCAAAATTTGATAACAATTCCGCTTGATAGCGCAATCAACCCAAAACTTTTGTTCTTTTATTGGCTGAATACCAGTCTTTTTAATTTGTACGAAGTTGTTTCTGTCTTGCCCTGATGAACGATGATGATCCAGCTGCTTGAAAGGTTAGAGAAAATTGCTCTTACAACTCGCAGCGTATGTGAAAATGTCAATCAAACAAACATACGACTCTGTCAGCGACATCTGTTTCGTTTCCTGTACTTGCCAGATCTGACCCGGAATTGAACCAGGTATCTTCGCAGAGAGAGACGTTAAACCCGGATCATCAGAAGTCAAATTTTTATTACACTCGGTATGCGAAGTGTACAACGAGTTGCAGGGTCCATTTTCACGGCTTAGTGCCTGGGCAGCTCTGCTCCCAAGCAGCATCGCAGCGGTGACGAGCCGTTACGTCGTTTCTTCAGAGCCGTGTGCGATTTGACTGGCTCAGGAATCAAGCCCATGACCTCCCGCGCTGATGTGATTAATTATTATTTCTCTTAGTTAACGAAGATGAATCAGAGGAGCATGAGATGGCAGCATTGAACCAACCTACCCAGCATTCCGAAATCTTTGATGTCGCTCAGCAAAAAGAAAGAGAGGAGTAACTATCTTTGGCGCTTGTATTATATCCCAATCATAAAAATGTGTGTGTGCAGTTTGTCATGGCTGGTATAGACTGCACAATAGCAAATCATTGCCTCAAAAACGCTTATTTTGCGCAAATAAGGCATAGCTGATCGTATAATCTTTTTGAGTCTGCAGGAGTTGGCCTGACTGCAACTCAGGGGTGTTTCGAAAGTGACTGTTCAAAAAAATAATCAAATTGTCATTATACTTGCGGTATTACGCCGACGCGTGTGACGAATGGCGAGGTTCATCTCCGCGCCTTAGCGCGTGGGCGTTGTAGAAATTGGATGGAATTGTGAATGAGGTCGTTACAGTCCAAGTTGAAATAGCGTCTGCTTTCTTTTTTTGAGTCTACGAATTGTGGAACATTACGTCTGTATCAAATTTTTGTTACATTCGCTATGCGAAACGTACAACGAGTTGCAGGGTCCATTTTCACTGCTTAGTGCCTGGGCAGCACTGCTCCTAAGCAGCATCACACAGTTCCGAAGAAACGTCGCAGCGGTGGCGAGCCGTTGGCAACACTGTGTCTAATTTTACCGACTCTGGTTTTGAAGTAACTTCATTTCAAAACACATTATATTCAAATGCTGTAATTTGTTTCTCAATTTTAGTCTGTATATTCCTGAATGAGCGGCAATTAATTCTATGCCCTTGTTTTCTATATTTTAATTTATAGTTGAAACAAATTTAATCATTTGACGTGAATTAATATATTGATTGTAAATAATAATAAACTCAACCTCGTTTAAAGAAATAGAGAATTTTAAATAAAGTCCAGGCAATGCACTTTTTTCACATGTTGTTGGAAAAATTCCCCTTCAGAAATAATCCATTATTATTTTAGAATACGGAGTTACTTTAGAACCGGCTGGTTAGCTCAGGTGTTTAGATATTGCTATCGGTGCAGAAGGCTTAAGGTTGGAATCCCGTTTCGGTCAAATCAGATACAGTGTCGCCACCGGCTCGCCACCGCTGCGATGTTTCTGTGTTGTCCAGACGCACTAAGCCTAGGAGATAAACCCGCCACTCGTTACACGCTTCGGCGTAATACCGCGAGTATAACGAAGGATTGATTGGAATTACTTTAAATCACCCTACGTATTAAAGTGCTGTTGTGTAGCGCTTTCTTTAAAAAAAAGACCATACTTTTTTATGCTTACTCCCAGGTATCATACGTTACGAATAAAGCATCTGTGTTTTTTGCACTCAAGGCAAAGCTGTTGGAGTATTAATTTTACTTACAATGTAAAGTATTGGCTGTATGGAGTATCGTAATTGAACTTAATGTTGCATATTTTTCATTCCAGTATTATATAAAAAACCGTTTCATGAAATGATGTGCGATCAATACACACTGCATTTTGTTGATGTCATTATTGTTGCCCTTTGTGTTAGTTGTCGACTTGCACCTTACCAAACTTGCACAATTTTATATTTTTTCTACAAAAAGCTTCATATTATAAATTTTGAATCCATCCTTTGTGTGCATACATCAATTTGCAGTGTTTCGTCTTAACAATTGTAATTTTTTGCAAACTAATCCATTGTTGCATTGTGACATAAATCAGCGATTTTTGGAAATAATGACGCATAAAATCTTAAATGAAGCTGTTTCATTTTTTCCAAGCAGAGGTGTCCAGAAGCCGCAGTGATGTCAAAGTTTACTTCGACGTTAAAACTGGCGTCGAAGCTGGACTGACTAATTTCTAGGTCACTTAAGTCATTGTTGTGAAAATGAACTGAAGTTATGATTGTGGACGTGAGAAGCAGGAGTCAATACCGGAGTAGGAGTTTTGATTTCTGGCCTTCACAAGATCTGGAGCTGGAGTCGGAGTCTCAAAAAACGGACTCCGAACACCTCTGGGTTCAAATCATTACTTTATGATAAAAATTCCAAGCCTAATCTTCCCCATTTGTAGCTGTTTACTCGTATGGGATGGAAAATTTTGATTATTTGCTTTCGGTAGTATTTTTATGTGATAAATTTTCTGTAAGAAATGAAACGAGCGTGATTGTTGGTGCTATGAGCGCATTTCTACAAAAGTTGCAATTGGTGCATGTTGTTTAAATGAGTGGTGTTGAGTAATTGAGTGACGGTACGGAACTTGGCAATAGCTTTGAAAAAAACTGTTTTTGCATTGGGCCTCGAGAATTGCTGTGCAATAACTTTTTTCTGTAGCTTTGAGAAAAGCTGTTTGGCCCAGAAGCTTTTCGTGACACACTTGTCCGTGGCAATCGCGTGAAGTGAGAACGAGAAGCAAGGCCTGGTGCTGCTATCAGCTTTCTGCAAAGCTGCACAAAAGGATAATGACAAAGTGTATCTTGAAGCCTACTGTGAAAGCAGCTTTTTTCACAGCTATTCCTAAGTTTTGTTTTGAGTAGAACTAATCACTTATCGTAATTGACTTTTCCATGTAATTGTGCTTTTTCACTCTCGGTGCTTCTGTTTTTTGGCTTTCGTTTATTATGTTTCATTGGCGCTACCTTATTACTGAAGCTTTATCAAGTGTGTTGTAATGCAAACCATGTGACGTGCTACCTGCCAAATTTTTGCTCTTATTGTGGTATCTAGGACAGCTTAGAGGTCCAATTTTTTTCATCAGCAGCTCCAGCGAAAAAAGGGTTACAGGAGCTCATCTAGAAAATGTTGACGGGGGGTATGCAGGTTTAAATTACGTTGAATGTTAACTAAATACAAAGACGTTAGACGTTTAGACCGGGAAAAAGCATATATATGCTCTTCAAAAATGTTTCATGTGGGGGCGTATTCAGAATTTTTTAGGGGGGGCACCAAATTTTGGCATTTAAGCGTAGTTTTTTCCTGGCCGAGTTACTTTGAAACAAAGTGAGCGACAACAACGGCTCCCGTGGCAATTTTTTCCGAAAAATTTTTGAAAATTTTCATATTGCAATGGCCATTTAGTCCATTTTGGATAATTTTAAGACAAATTTTGTTTAAACATTTTGCCCCTAATTCTGAGTCCTTTGCCAAATATGATGCATTTTGCAAGGGACAAATTAATGTTTCGACTATAACCAAAGTCTCGTCAGCCTTGCTACGCACAGCCAATCCAGGCTAAACTCATTCCAGACTGTAAAGACTCTTTTTTGCATTGCTATATCTGTACATCTCGACTTAATCTCTCTTCTAGGTTGTGCCCTATTTTTGGCAGGCGACTGGCCCCAAAAAACGATACCCAATGAAAAAACCTATAACTAATAACCCCAAACTAAGTTGCCGGTAGCCTAACTAGCCCACATCACTAGAAGCCCCCATGGCAACTTATTTGCCATGGGGGCTTCTAGTGATGTGGGCTAGTTAGGCTACCGGCAACTTAGTTTGGGGTTATTAGTTATAGGTTTTTTCATTGGGTATCCTCCGGGCTACGGGAAAGCATCTAACTTAAACTAAAAAGAAAGCATTTAAGATCAACTTAAACTAAAAAGCATTTAAGATTGTCTAACCAGTTGGATAAAATTTAGTTAAATTTGTCCGATAGGTTCCACTTTTTTCCTACTCTATACCACCTGAAAAACCGACAAAGGCGAAACAGGCTCTAGTGGATTTACGTTTCATAGTGATTTAATTCAAATAAACAGCTCTAGCTAGTCATTGTCAATGAGCACTCTGCCAGAGGGGACTGAGCCTCATTCAGACTTGTAGAGATGATTTTAAGTTTTTCCTATTGCAAGAAATCAACGGAGCGCTGTAATTAGCTTCCTTATGAATTTTCGTCACTTCATCTAGGTTCGTTATCTGCAAGGGCTTTGCTCAAAAGAAGAAATATCTTTAATTACAAAAATAAGAGCCAGTAATATTTGAAACATTTAAAACATGACAACTGTAAGAACTATGGTAGAAAATAAGCACCAATGTTCTCCGATATCACTGACGAGAAGCTAAATACGCGAAAAATCATTTTCAACAAAACCGCTACAGCGTGTTTGAGAGTCACGTGATGCGTAAGGAAACTGTAAATCAAAGTGGATTGGCAACAGTGATGTGGTGTGGGGGATAGTACGATGAACTGCCACGTGTAGAGGATGGGTTTTACGCTCACCTAGATTTGAATTTTTTGTCAGCTTACCATACTGAAGTCGCTGTAGCCATTTTGTTGAAAATGATTTTTCGCGTATTTACCTTCTCGTGTATCACTGCCACGGTTTGGAACATAAGGCGAATTTATATTATCCTTGCTCATTGGCTGGTTTCCAATTGCGCTCTCCTCTGGATTTACATGCCTTCGTTCAGGTTGATCACTAACACCGGTAATGCCAAGACTTTGGGGACCTAAGCAACATGGAACACAATCCTCAGCAAATGTCAACGGCTTTCGAACAAAACTTGGGGTTGTAATCTCGGTAAGAGTAAAAATCTTACTGGCTCTTATTTTTGTAAAGTATTAAAAAGTTCCATAAATTGTGTTCCGAAGAAATATCTTGTACTTTACATTTACCGGCGGAGAATTAACTGTTTTTCATCAGCAAGAAAACTTTCTAGCTTGTTCACCAAACTGCAATTTAATGCTAAACGATAGGTAGAAGTTGGCTTTTATTTTCTTGTTTTCTCTCCACATGCATTTTTAGGTAAAATAAAATAAATAATGGAAACATGCTTTTTAAATGACGTTTTCATGTTGCCATTTATTTTGATGTTGGTACTATTATCTTCAAGTCTCAAGCTCAACGCTTCGCGGACTGGACTGCTGGAGAACCATACAAAGGTGGAGTAACCACAATCAACGAGGAAGAATATTTTTTGAACCGATACTAGTGTAAGGAAACTCAAGTCTATGTGTGTACCAGCTCTAGACTAGTTACATACCGGTAGTTAAATGAGGTTGAGAAGGTGGCTTAGTACATGTAGCAGTAGACAATAATCTTGGCCCACTACCGTACAGCGCTGCAGCGTACTAGGAATATAGTAGAAAATGAGCTCCTGTAAGAGTCCAGTAGAATACCATATTTTGCCAGTCTGTAGTACTCCAGTCTGCTGCTTAATTTGTTAATGGTACGTAGGCTACACTCAGTTTAGCCCTTATAATTAGAGCAGAAAAAACTACTGGTAATCTTCATAAGCTAAGCATTCTTCAAAAGAAAACTCTTTAAAGCTAGGCCTACATGCTCTTCTGTCCAACTAGATTCCTACCAATTTACTTTATTCCAAGCTTAACGTCATAAAAATAGAAGATATGATCAACATGGAATTTGCTAAATTTATGTGTCATACCGTATAACTGTATAAGTTCAGTAATCAACAGGATCAAATGCTTCCAGAACACTTTCGTGACTATAATATTTCACGAAATTCAACAACGTTCATCAATACAACACTACACAAAAACATGAATGAGTTTTATCAATCTTACAGTTTGACCAAACTAGGAAAAAAGTTCTTTATCATATCTGTTTAAATTAATGGAAAAATATTCCACATGAGTTTCGTCATGCAGCATGGTTCATTTTTAAAGTTCAAACAATATCATAAAAGTAGGCTAATGCTCTGTTGAAATATAACTAATTAAATGAACTGACTGATTCTTTTTAGGCAGAGGCTAAGGTTACGTGACCGTAACATTTGTCTCTTTGGTTTATTTTATTATCCCTTCACGCTTCCCTGATTGTACGAGAGCGTGACGAAGTAATAAAATAAACTAAAGAGGCAAATGTTACGGTCACGTAACTTTAGCCACTTCCTTCTTTTTAATCCTCAAAAATGTGGTTTCTAGGCCTAAATAATTTTTGTTTAGTAATATGATAATACCGGTGCTTTGTTTTGCTTAAATTTCGTTACAAGTGCAATGGAAACAGCTGTGTTAACCTGTCAACCATATCAACGCTGTGTTGATTATCGCTTAATTATGCTACAACATTCTACCTGTTCTACTATCATGTATAATGTGACACTGATAAAACAAGTTTGCAATTAGTTTTTGTATTTTTATTTTATTCTTTTGTGTGAGTGTGAATTTCACTGTTTTATGTTTTCAACATTGTGTTTTGTGCATTGTACCGGTACCAGTTTGATAATTGTAAGTTGCTGCCGAAGGTACTGCTGAATTCGATGACCGTAAGGCCTTTGCCGATCAGATGGCCGAGTGGTATAGAGCATCTGCTTCTGGATCGGTAGACTTAAGGTTCGATTCCGAGTCTGGTCAAACCAATGACTTCAAAATTGGTATTCACAGCTTCCCTGCTTGACAGTTGACATTCACCATTTAAGGGGCAGTGTGGAGAAAGCCAGCAAGTTTGCTTGTGCTGATGGGAAAGGCACTTCCATCTTAGTGTGGTAGACAGATGGCCGGCAACTCCTAAGTGAGCTCGTACAGCGCTTTGTCGCTTTCTCATGATATCAGGATAAATATGCCAATAATAATAAAAAAATAAAAAAATCTTTTCTATCCTGAGCTCTTTAATATGCGTTCTGGTAACATGAACTTGACAATACAGAATTACAGAACACGGTATCGTATGATATGCCGGCACGGTACTGGTATGCAGTGGTGTAAAGTATTGAAGTAGTTTTACTTAAGTAGACTACTTAAGTATTATTGCTTGTTAACTAGTACTTACTTAAGTAATTTGAATTTCGACTACTTCTACTTTTACTTACGTAGTTCAATCAGAAAGTAACGCTACTTTAAGTGGCTTTAAAAATGATAAGTAGTTAATATTAAGCAATGTATCCTGCAAATGATAAATAATCATGCTTGATAGTAAAATTGGCAACATTAGAATTAGGTGTATTGTTTTATTTTATATACTGTATAAGTTTTACAATTTCGTGATATTAGGTGGTCTTTTGTTGTTTGTGTTTAGCATGGACAATGAGGTTGCATTTTGCAGATTATGACACACTCCACTTTCTTCTTTTTGTCAAATCAATGTGCTAATTATCCTAAATATTATTAAGCATTGGCAAAATATATGTCAGGAAGTGAGCGAATTATCTTTTGTCAAAGTTCAGTGTTGTGGCCTTGGTTTTGCAAATGCTACTTTTTACTTAAGTAGCTTCAAATTGTTGGTACTTTTTACTTCTACTTGGCTACTTTTTACATCTTCTACTTTCTACTCTACTTTAAGTAGTTTCCGCCATCAGTAACAATACTTTTACTTAACTAGATTTCTGGACTACTTTTTACACCACTGCTGGTATGCTACAGTGCTACTGGCACTCCTTCATTTTTAGCAAGGGGTGTGTGTGTACTGTGCCGCACAATTCTTAGTCTACAGTCTAGTCAGAGTGCAGTGTACTGGTAGTGATTTCTGGTGCTGTGTTTGCTGTTTAATTCAGATTGTAATGGTATGACAGATGATTTTTTAAAGGCAGTGTCTATTTTGCCATTAACTGCTAGTTTCTCATTGGCTTGCATCCACTGTTCCCTCTAAGTTTTTAGTAAGTGTGAATTTGCCCAACAATTTAGGAGGTTTAAAGAAAGTTTGATGCAATTTTTCCTCTAAAGTTGAGTTCCAGAGCATATATATAACTTCTGATTTGCACCAAAATATTGAACACTTTCATTCAAATTCGGGACAATAATCACCATTCCAGTTGGTAAGTGTTAAGAAAAATTGCAAAATTTTGCCCGAAACTTCTCATTTATCTCAAATTTCGCACCTTAGAGGAAACAGTGCTTGCGCCTGTTTGCATGACTGTTGAGGCTTCCATCTACGCACATGACAGGTTTTGAGCAAATTAGCAAATCGGGATCTACTGCTGGCAAAACAATGACGGCAAAATATACGATACCTTTATTCAAACAATGTGCAGGGTGTGATAGAATAGTAGTATAGGCAAGCTGCAAGTATGTCTACTGTTGACCAACGTGAAGAAACTGAAAAACCAAAAGAAGTTCCAAGCAGTGGTGACAGTCGTCACAAGAATAAAGCAAACCTTAATTTGTTCAGTGTAGATATATTGCATGTTGTGAAAGAAGCTCAAGCACAGCATGGCTTACGACATGGAGATTATCATCGTTACCATGGTTACTGTTCCAGAAGATTGAAAAGAATTCGAAGTTGTTTGAAATTTCGAATGGGTGACAAACGTAGAGTGACGCCAAGAGTTGTGACTCAGAACACTTTCACTGATGCTAAGTAAGAAATTTTCTATGAGAGGATATTTGGAGCTTGTTTGAATTAAGCCACATCTTATAACAGGTGGATATATCGCGGGCGCAAGGACCCCTAGGGGCGCTTGTGAATTTATTAGTAGGGGTTAGGGTCTAACCCTGAGCCCCCAAACCCTTGCCCCACATCCGAATGTTACCCCAATCCACGGTCTAATTTAAACAATCCTCGGATATTTGTATGGGCTTGCAACACTTGTGGATGTTTGTATGGGCTTGCAACACTTGTGGGTATTTGTACGGGCTTGCAACACTAGTGGCTTTGGTTTATTTTAGGCTAGCTCAGTTGTTATGCACATCACTATCAGAGTCGGAAATCAAGGGTTCGATTCCCGAGCCAGTCAAATCAAAAACAGTGTTGCAAATAGCTTGCCACTGCTTTGACGTTTTTTTGAAGCTGTGTTGCCCCGGAGCTAAACTGCAGAGATAAACACTGCCACTCGTTGCATGCTTTGGCATTACGACGAGTATGGTGAAGATTTGATCTTTTTGATTTGATATTTTTCTGGGCTCGTACTACTAACATTTTTTGCTTTCTTTGTTCCATAATTTCCTCTCGCTGTTCCAGTTGTAGGAGAGTGTGACAATGTAATAGTATAAACCATAGCAATAGGTGTTATGAGCTTGTAAAAATAGCCTTTTTGTTATTCTTTTTTACATTGTCTTACTCTCATGCAACACGGTACAGCGTGAAAAATAAAAAATTAACCACTGCCTTTTTTTAATTACCTGTAGAACCAGTTTACCAAGTCCATTTATAATCCTGCATGATTCTTGCATTGAGGTATGAGTTGCACTCTGTTGCAGAGTTTCATGCAAGACATGTGTTGTACTGTACTTATTTCCTTTTCTAGCATTGTGATGTAGGGTTTTTAATGAGATGGTTTCTAGAGCGCTGAACTGGTTTCCATTATCAAAACGCTGCTGCACCAAATTGCTTGTTTGTTTCTTTACATGATGTTGGTGTCACACTTGTATGACGTCGTCAGCAATAACTTGAAACGTAACAATTAGGGGTATTAGATTACAGTTAGGGGTTGGGAGATTGGATACAAGGTTAGAGACCTAAGGTTAATGTAACTGTGGGGTTTGGTGTGTGCAAAGAGCAATTTCAAGAAGAAGCCCACGATGCTCTTGACAGTGCCTTTTGAATAGTTCCACTTTAAAAAATTTGTTTTCTACCATTGCTTCCTCTGTTTTTTAATAGCCAACTCTCCATCGTCTCACACCAATTTGACATTGCTTATATTTTAATAGGTTTATTTTGATGATATTGATGACTGCTGAGCGAGCTTGGAGCATGGCGATGTATTTGAAGCAAGAAGCTGGTTCAGAATCACGCAAACGACATCATATGATGGAAAAACTTCGTAAAGCTGTAAAGCACGCTGAGCATTTGCATAAACTATGTGATGGATGCTCTAAAGTGGATGTTAGAACAAAACTGGAAGCTCAGGTGCAAATGAAATTAAACTCAATTTATGATGGTTAACAGCTCAAGCGACCGAGTGGACAGAGCATCTGCCTCTGGAGATGTAGATGCTGGTTTGATTCCGAGTCTGGTCAAACCAATGACTGTAAAATATCTAGGTATTCACAGCTTCCCTGCTTGACGCTCAGCATTAAAAGAACAGTGAGGAGAACAAGTCGGCAAGTTTACTTGTTGTGCCGTTGGGAAAGGCACTTAGCAGGATTCCTCCATCTTGGTGTGATAGACAGGCGACTGGCAACTCCTAAGCGAGCTCGTCGTGATAGGAGAATAAATTCGCAACTAAATCCAATATAATGCATGAAAATTGTTGGGCATTTGTTCAATGCCATAATTTTTAATAGTTGTTGAAGATTGAAGTTTTATAATTGCAATAGCTGAAAAAAAAATTCACCGTGAAAAATGTTTTGTCTGTATTGAATGCTTAGTGTGTAATTTTTGAAATGTTAAAGTTAAGTCATTTCGAAGATCAGTTTTTTGTGTTGACTCATCAACATTCAACATGTTTAAACTACAATAATGAAGGCAGAGGTGAATCAGCTAATTGTCTATTTTCCTTAACAGGCTTATTGTGCTTATTTGAATGGGATCTTAATGTTTGAATCAAAAAATTGGATTGAAGCGATGGAAAAATTTCATCAAACTCAAACTATTTATAAAAAGCTTAGTGAGGCAATGTCAAAAGAAGAACAGCCTGTGTACTTGAATATGGTTGAAGAGATATCTCCAAATATAAGGTTAAACCTTGTGAAATATCCGAATACAATACGTGAGACGAAAATAGCTTAAAAGAGGAAAAATAAAGCCACTGTAGTTTTTAAAACTGGACGTTCGACATCATAAATTCAGATGGTTTGCACTACCCTGCTTACACTGCGGATGATGACAGCTAAATCTATGTTGTTAAAACGTCCAATTTTAAGAATAATTCTAGTTTTACTTTTCCTCCTTGTGAAACATGTACTAAGCTCTAAGATAGTCATCACGTTACAATAGTTTTTTCATTTGAAATTTTGATGCCTTGTCATTCGATCAAATTTTCTTACCTTTTTAGGCCCGCTTATTTTTTAGGGATATCGATAACTCATTTGAAAGGTAAGCTACAGTCTCCCCACAAGCTTACCGTCACTGGAAACCCACCAATGCAGTCGTTAAGCGCTTGCGGAAGCAAATGGGGGCAGCGCCCAGAAGAAGTGGCAGATTTTTGTGATAGCGCCAAAAATATATTAAAAATTATTGTTCTTGGCCTTAATTGTAATCATGTTCATAACCAGAAATATAATCTATTTGAATAAGACTAACTGAGGATGCTGACCCACATGGGACAAAATCAATGTTAGTTAAATAAAGCTTTAAATGTTGAAATACTGCGTTTGCATACTATCAGTTTTATCTAGCAAACCTTAACCGTGATGTTATGAACTTTTTTCAATGTCAGTTCCCAAGCCTTTAACGTACAGTGCTTATATCAAAGTGAAATGCTCCCTTTCTGTTGGTGTAGTGGTTACAGACATCGCAGGAGGTTTGGGTTCAATTCCCGGTCGATTCAAATCGGACATTTTTGCCAACAGCTCGTCACCGCTGCGACGTTTCTGTGTTGCCCAGGCGCTGAATCGCGTAAATGTAGTCCGCTACTCATCACACGCTTCGGCGTAATACGGCGAGTGTAATGAAGATAGGTGAAAGTGAAATTCTCCCACAATGGCCTCTTAATATAAAAGAAAATGCTTCGGGTCTCAGTCGTTAAATGTATCATTGCTATTCTACTTTGGTTCTAAAAAATTGTAATTGTACTTGGTCAAGAAGTAAAATGTGTTGTTTTAGATATTGTGCTTACACTATTGGTGATCAATCAGCAATGGACGACTTGCTGCAAATGCGTGGATCAAGTAGACAAGATCCTTTGCTTGCTGGAAAACTTGACTCGCTCATCGCTGAGTCTCGTGGTTCAAAAGCTGCATCGATGAGCGAAATAACATGGAGAGGTCATCTCATTAGAGTGAAAAATACGAAGGTGGCTACTTTTTGTGCTGTTATAGCACAGCTGTTTGTGTTTACACTTGGCTGATTTGGCATTTGCGAAATTAAAGCTAGAGCCAATCTTTTCAGTGGTAACTTGCCTATATGGCATTACTGTTTTTGCCTGCAAAGAGAAATTTAGTTTCACTAGAGAAATTCTTGAATGTATACATGTTTTTTGTCAAGGTCAACTAATTAAAAGATTTTCGCTTTATCAACACGGCAGTGAATAGCACAAGATGAAGGCCCTGAGGGGCATATTAGTACAATATGATTGAAAAGTATCTGCCAAGTACTTAGATTACGCTTCTGCATAAGCAAATTTTGGAGTGGACGTAATTTTAGCACCTAGTCTCCAGAGATAAGCTTGCGCCAAATGTGAGTAAATTGCAGTATGATTTGATATTTTCAAGTTTGTGTTGATTGTGTCAAAAATTTGCAGGTTAGACTACTGTTGATCGGTATCAAAGAATTTGAAGTCAGTTTGTCGAAAATCAGTAAAAACGATCGTGATAGTCGAATAGAAGCTTATGATCGAGTGTTGACCGAATGCAAAGATGCATTGCAGCTTACTAAAGATGACATGAGGACGGATCCTCACGCGAAATCTGGCAAGAAAGGAGTGGTAAGAAATTTAAAATCAAATGTTCTTATGCTCTTGGTATTACGTCGAAGCGTGTTACATGTGGCGGGTCCGTCACTGCGGCTTGGCACCTGGACAACACAGCTATGAAGGCACATCGCAGCGTTGGCGAGCCGTTGATGAAACTGCATTGGATTTGACCGGGCTCGGAATCAAACCCTCGACCTCTCGCATCGTTGGCAGTGCCTCTAACCTCTGCGCCCATAGGCCGACTGCGATAAGAAGTTTTTGTGATGAAAGCAGACTTGTTTTGAGCTGACAGGCATGCTAGGCTTACTGCAATTCAATCATCGCACAATTTTACGTGACAGACTACGAACCTAATTTTTTGGTAGGAGGATTGATAGATTTTGTCACTGTTTTTCATGTTGTCTTTAGTTTTAATTTGTTCCTTGTTTAATTCCCACGAGTAAGAACTTTTCCAAACATCGAGTTCCATGTCAGCGAAATATGCAGCTACGAAGCTAAAGCGGGTTTGTAGTATAAAGTGGTTTTGATAATTTGCATCTTGTGCAGTTTATCGAATCTTTTCATTCGTTTTTCTCTGCAGATTTCTGATTTGCAACTTCTTCATTCATATCTCAGCTACTTGCGTCTTATTCAAACTGTTCATCGTAATTTACTGCTTGTCGACGATCTCAAAGAAAAATCTCCGGCTTCTCTTCTTATTGATGACAGTGCAGGTATGATGGTGAACAGTTCATCTTATTTCAAGAAACTTTAAATCAAGCAAAAAATCAAATCTTCATTATACTCGCGGTGTTACGTTTAAACGTGTAGTAATGAGTGGCCGGGTAAATCTCCGGAGCTTAGCGCCTGGCAACCCAGCTCTGGAGAAACTTCGCAGTGGTAGCGAACCGTTGACGACACTGCGTCCGATTTGACTAGCCTGGGAATCGAACCCCAGACCTCCCGCGCCGATAGCGGTGTCTTTAACACTACGCCAACCCGCCGATTACAATCAAGCTTATATCGCTAATTTTTATAATAGAGTCCGGATTTGTGGGTTTGTGCCGGGGCTGCGACCTCGCAAGCATTTTGAATTGAGGTCAAGTTTGCGTTCACTAAAAACTTGCCAGCCGAGCTTTAGCTCTTCATTTTTACTTCTGCAACTTCAAGTTCAGTTAAAGTTTACCGAGTTTTTTCCAAGTTCCAGTAGTTTTTATCGGGTTTAGGCTAAGTTTAAACAATTTTTGTCAAGTTAAGTTCAAAACTCTGTCAACTTTTTTCGAGTTCAGGGGTTTTTGGTGTTTAAATTCAAGTTTGAGTTTGGCAAAAAAAAAACGATTTTAACAAGTTCGAGATCACAACCCTGGCTTCTGCTCGTTTCGCCAGTTCGCTTTAACACTCATGCAGCTATTTTAATTTCAGGTGCTGGTACGAGCTCTGTCGGTTCGAAAAAAGCTCCCAAACCAACGGATTATATGCGATTGTACGATAGCATTATCCAGAGTATATTGGAAGTGGAGAATTTGCCAGGAATCGTGGAGGATAAAGATATGCAAGCTGAATTGTCTGCTCAAAAAACTGCGTTACAAGCTCTGCGCAGTTTCTACATCGCGCAGGTTTACGTGAATGAGAAAAAGTGGGCGGAAGCAATGGCATTGTACGATCGTGTTATAGAACGCGCTAATGAAGCAGTGACTGCAATGAATGTGCTTGGGAAATGCAAAGAATTCGATTTTGTTGATATGTCATCGTTGGAAAGCCTTGTGGAAACGATCGCATTTAATCGTTATCGAGTTCATTCTTTCGCCGTTTTAGATGGAGTTAAGAAAAGCGATGATTCATCGCCTCCAGATGTTGATAGCACTATTCCTCTTCTAGAAAGGCTCGACGTATATTATGAAGACCCAAGCGTTAGCTCTTTATCTCCGAGAAAGCCCAACCAAAAGGTTCCGCAGTTTACGTCTTCGTATCCGCCAAGTTTTGAACCCGTGCCGTTCAAACCCGTCTTTTTTGATTTGGCTCTTAATCATCACAGCTTCCCTTCGCTAGAGTCAAAGTTGGGGCAAAAGCAAAACCAACAAAAAGCAGGCTTATCCGGCTTGATTAGCAACTGGTGGGGTTGGGGTGGCAAGAAATAAAAGTGTTGTTGTTTGCGTAAGCAGTTTTGAAATTTAAAAATTTTCTGAAATTGGGCTAATGAAATTTTGTTGGGCTTATGTGACTGTTGTGAAGTTTGCATCAAGGTTTTTGAAGTGGTGTTGTTAATAGAATTGTGCAATGTGAGGTTGCTTGGAAGTTGGTGAATATATTTGCTGCAGAAAAGGAGTGCATGCATGTAGCACATAGAATTGTACTGACTGAGAGAAAGCATACCGTAGCGTAGGATTTATAGTGCAGCAGTAGCGTCACAGCGATTCGTGTACGGTGTAACAGCTAAAGCTGCCTACCAAAAAAGTCACCACCTAAGTGTGATATACCGGAGTGTCGCTGTTATTGATATTAGATGTGTTATTGATAACTTGCATAACCATTAACAACACATTTTGACTTTATCTGGTTTCAAAGTCATAGAAAGAAAACGAAAGATTTGAGCAACTTTAAATTTGATTAATTATTGTGGAGTCGTTTTGCGTTATCTAAAGATCATTCATTCAATAAGAATTTTAATTTGATTGCGAGATAGATTGCCCATAAATAGCATAAGGTGTGCTCTTAACAATGCTCAACTCTTGGTACCAAACGTCTTTTCAGCTGTCATGACAAGTTAATTAACTACATCAGATCAGAGAACTCCATGATATTGTAGCAGCGGCAAAACCTCGCTACAACTTATAACACCTGGAGCGACATCTCTTTTCCTTCAAACCGTTTGGAATGACATATCAACTTTGAAGAAGTCTACAAATTGCCGCTACAAGAAGATTGCATCATTCTCCTAGGCATTGCGAGCATGCTGCTGCCATGACAATGCAACGCAAAGACATTGTGACGACTCTTGAACTAACCAATCGAACTCTGCCGCGCTAAACTTTACATGTGCTTTCAATCATATAAACTTTGGATGTGCGAATATTGACTAACCGTTACTTTTGAGTAACGGTTCCATGCGATTACTTAAACAAAAGATATTCGATACTTTTTATCCGTTACTTGTATTCGTTTTGGTAATCACAAATCAAAATCTATTCGAATCTAAAAAGAGCAGCAGAATCAAAACAATTAAATACCACGCGACAACGGATATTTTTTTTCTTTTGTCTGCTATGACGCTTACAAGCAGAGAAAAAATCTCTGTTACTTAGTAATCCCTAATCATTATAAGATTCGACTCCAACGATTCCAAACACGCCGCAAACGAATATTTTTTCTCGTTTGTCTGCCAAACAAGCGAGAAGGAATTTGTTGACTTGTCAGTCAGGAGCATTATGAAATGATAGTAGACAAGAGCAGTCGTTTTCTCGCTTGGTTTAAGTCAGTTCGCTTGCGCTTCTGAGTTGACACTTTGGGTAAAATTTCGATTTGAAACGAAATTTTGACTTCGAAAGTGCTGTAGGCTTCTGTGCTGTAGTTATGCAACACAGTACAAAAACTAAACGTGGCATACTGTTATACATTGGCTCGTCACAAGGCTCTTTTTACTAAACATTCAAAATCTCACGTGGCATATATCGAGATTAAGGGATGGCATAGTAACTTTACTTTTTATTACATTTCGTTGGGACGATCAAAAGCGGCATAGTATCGAGAATGGCATAGTAGCGGAGTGACATAGTATTGAGATTTGATTGTAGCGCAGACATTTCTATTGCCTTGATTGCAATAAATCAATGCCGAAGTAATGACATCATAGATTCAACCACGGTATTTACAGTTCTGCTGCTTTCGCGGTGAAATAAAAAGCAAGAAAAAATGCGACACAAACCGATTCATACCAGTATTTTCATTTCGCCTGGTTTTCATTTCGAATATCTGTAGATAACAAACGAATACAATTTGGAATCGATATTTTGACAAAACGAATCTGTTACTTCTTGTTAACCGTTACTTTTTGACGAATGATTACTATTTGCCACTGGTGTAAAAAGTATTTTGAAACTGTACTTAAGTAAAAGTATTGTTACTGACGGCAAAACTACTCGAAGTAAAGTTGAAAGTATGGACTAAAAAAAGCACTTAAGTAAAAGTAAAAAAGTAGTTACTTAAAAACTACTCAAGTAAAAGTATAGCGTTCTCAAACGTGTCAACTGCACACTTGCGATGATGACTTGCTCTGAAGGTGGCAAAATGGTAAACCAAAAGAAATCGTTACCTCTCAGATGGCCGAGCGGATAGAGCGTCTGCTTTTGGAAAGTAGACTCGGGGTTCGATTCAGAGTAGGGTTAAACCAATGATTTAAAAGGTGGTATTTATAGCTTCCCTGCATGACGCTTAGCATCAAACGCGACAGCGTGAAGAACAAGCCGGCAAGTTCATCTGTTGTGCCGTTCAGAACCACGCTTAGCGAGATTTCTCCATCTCGGAGTGGCAGACAGATTGCTCGAAACCCCTAAGCGAGCTCGTGGTAGCGCCTCTATCGCAAAGAAGGATAAACATATGAATAAATAAGCATCAACTCAGAAGCGGAAACTTGCTCATTTCTGTAAACACTTCAGTTTCAGCTTTGCAATTTGCCTTTTTTCCATAATTAAGGTTGAAAGAGAAATACGATAGTTTTACTGCTAGGCCTACAGGTTTATGGAATGAATATATTATTGTGAACATATTAAGCATTTTCTGTAACTTGCGGTCATACGGTTACGGTCATGCAGTAGGCTGATTACAGATAACAGTGACATTGCTTGCGATTGCGATGCAACTTTGCAACGAGGGATTTCAAGTGAGACAAGTAACTCAAGGACTACTTTGTACTTTTCTACAATAAAAACTACCCAAGTAGTGTTACTTTGTACAAAAAGTACTTCAGTAAACGTAAAAGTAGCCAAAAAAAACTACTCAAACAAGTACTCGTTACCGGAAAAAACTACTCAAGTAATCTACTCAAGTAAAAGTATTTCGTTACTTTACACCACAGTATTTGCCCATCTCTAATTGACGCCGCAGTTACTGAGTGAGATCGAGCTGTGCACGCAGTTTCACGCTAGGCCTAAAGTGATCTTTCTTTTACATGTCAATGGTTTAATCTTTTATTTTTGTTTTGATTTTATTTGAATAAGGTGAAGCTTGAGTTAATATTCTGGTTAATATTCGGGGTGAATGTTTTGTAACGTTGGAAGACGAGACAAGGAGTTGTCTGGAGAGGTAGAAGCGAGCTTGGCAGAGAATCTTCACCTATACAAACCGAACAGCCGCCTCAGTATAATGACAAATGTGTCGTAGGCCCAGTCATATTTCTAAATACAGTATATGGCTTACTTACGATACTATGAAAATTTTGCTGAAAAAAAAAAGCTTGCAAAGTTCCACTAATTCATCATCTTTAGATATATAACTATCCTATAGCTCTAGCACCAAGAGTTTTGCCAAATGCTAACTGCAAAGTTTTTGAAAATGCATTATTGTCTGACTATAACGAGTAAAACTGAAGGAGTTGGAAAAAAAGTTCGTTGCATTGTCGTTATTGCACAAACATATACGGTAGCTACAATTTCTGAAATTGTTAAAAGTGGGTGTTAGTGCCAAAACAGTAGGCCTATTCAGTTCGTTGTTTACGCATTTATGGAGAACTGGTAATTTTTGTTTTTGGCAGTTTGTTTATTATGTGAGCTAGTTCATTATTCAGCCTAGCACAGTTGTTATCCTTATCAGATAGCAAAAATTTTACATTTACATGACGATGTCAAAATTGTGAACTACAATTTCTGCAATTTTTAAGAGCAGTGACTCAGTGGTGTGCTTAACAGATTCAAGTCATTTTTAGTCAGTGTTAAATGGTTTTTGTAGTAGAACCAGTGATTTTTTTATGTCTTGAGTGTTTATTATGGACATACCGGTATGTGAAGTGATGAAAATGCAAACTGAAGTTTCATTTAGGTCATGTATCATATTAACGTAAAGCATGGGAATGTGCTATTGCAGATTTGTAGACAAGTTTTAGGTTGTAAATTATCATAAGCACGAATGATTTGCTGCAATTTCTGCAACTTTTAGCAGCAGTGGCTCAGTGGTGTGCTTAACGGATTCAAGTCATATGTAGTTAGTGTCATACAGTTCCTGTAGTAGAACCAGTGATTTTAAATATTTTTCGTGTCTTAAGCATTTATTATTGGCACATGTAAATTAATCAAAATGCAAGCCAAAGTTTCATAGATATACGGTATCACGTCAATGTAAAGCATAGGAACGTGCTATTGCAGACAAGTACTATCTTGAAAAAATTAAACCTGCGTACAGGGGCGGATCCAGGGGGAATGCACCCCCCCACCAGCTATTTTCAATAATGCTTTAGATGAATAAAATTTTTCCATAATTTCGAATCTCCTCATAACAATATGCCTTAGTCGCCGTAAGCACGCATAATCAAAACGGTGCAAACAAAATGCATCCTATTTGGTGAAGCACTCAAAGTTAGGGGCAAAAATATATCACACTTTCCCTAAAAATTGTTCAAAAAGCACTAAAATGGCCGTTACAGAATGCAAATTTTCATTTTTTCGGGGGAACATGCCCCCAGACCCCCGTAGAGTCGCTTGTGGTATTTAAGTAGCTTAAAATTAACTCTGCCGGGAAAAACTGCGCATGAAAATGTGACGAAATGTAGGGACCTTCCTTGAAAGGAATTCTGAATGCACCTCTGACATGAAACATTTTCAAAAGGCTTATTTACGTTCGTTTCCTGGTTTAAACGCCTTTGCATTTAGTTAACATTCTACCTAATTCAAAATTACATCCCCCCACCACAACTTTCTGGATCCGCTCCTGCCTGCGTAGATAACAACTTTTGGTTACGCTGTTATGAATTGAACTCAGAAAAGTTGTTTCAGTTTTTCTTTTCTTTTTTTAAAAGTCATTGCAATGAGCAGTGTTTATTTTCTTTCTAAAATTTGCAGATGCTTACTAAAGTGGGCTGTTATGTTGATCATTGCTGTAAAAGTACACTGCATGTGCCATTATAGGCCTACTGTCAATGATTAAAGCTGGGTGTAGTACCATACACCACCAAATTCCAGTAATATGGCAATTGTTCTAAACTGTAAAATCTGCCCATCTATACCAGATATATACACATCATGTTGTACTTTTTGCCAGGCATTAGGCATGAACAGATTCCAGCGCCATTAATGGAAGTGCTGTTATGCTATTGTTCATGGTTGCAAAAACTGCTGATGAAAATTGCATTTACAGCGTAATGTAATTTGCAAACCAGACTAACCAGAGCAATATCAGAACAGATTACTTAAGCTTTCTAATGGTCTAATCAGTTATGTATGGTAAGATTTTTGTGTGGACCAGCAGAGGCTACTAAAGGTTTAAAGTTTAATATCCAAAATTTTTAATTGGCATATGAAGCAATCAGATTGCATTAATGGAAAAACTAACATGAACTTATCAACTGCTATCGCATGGTCTACTGTGTAGCGTGTACATATTGATTTGTTGTGTTTTTGCTTGGCCTTGGTTTGTTTATCTGTAGAAATGCTTTCGTTTTGATAAAAAAGTTAAATGTTGTGATTAAATGAGGTGACAGCTGGCTCGATGACCATTTGGTCTTTCCCTGTCACCTCACCATGTAACCAAGTAACTAGAATGAATCCTTCAACATTGTCATTTGATTAATATGGTGCGTGGTGAATAAACTATACTGATACTGTGCTGTGAGTTAGCTAAATGATCAATGTATTTTTGCTAGGATACCGGTACGTAAAATGTAAACATCACCCGTTCAAGAGTATCGATGGCTTTTTCTTGGTTGTAAATCGATTTCGATATAAAGAAGTGGATCATCTGGCGAAACATCTTTTTTATAATTTTTGGTGGACCATTGTTATTAGTAAGTTAGTGTCTTTTATTTCCGTAACGTCAACACAAGAATAATATGCATAACTAACATACAGTATAATTGGACTGCACGAGAAAAGGGAAGAAGCAACGAAACGATAAACGTTGTAACATGCAAGAGGAGAATAGAAGATCAAGAAAAGTAACATGAGAAGCATGGTTGCAGCACCCGAAAATATGAATGAAATGTTATTGTCATTTTTGCAGGGGGCGTGGTTTTAATTTTGGTACCAGGCCCGGGCTTGGCTCTTAACGGCCCTGGCGCTGGCATAAAGGTGCGTTTACCGATACGCGGCATGCGATTTTTTCACACCTTGTTATAGATGGGCAAGTTAATGCTAAACGTTTGCTTCGTTAACTACTACTTCGTTAACACAGTTATGTACCTCCGTTAACGTTAATTCGTTGAATTCAGCTCCAATTGACGGAAGTTAATTAAATTCGTTAAATCGTTAATTTGGACTTAAAACGGCATTTCTTTTTTAAAAAAAGCGAAAAAAATTTTAATACCAATGTTTGCATAAGCATTTAAGCAATTTTTCTGCTCACAAGCAAAATGTTTTGTTGTTTTTATCTTGCTTTTTGACCTCATTGGTCGCATTGTGCTAGTTTATCGATGTCAAACTTAACCAACAAGAAAAATAAGCGTTTACAAAAATTTAACGGAAGTTATCATGCATTAACGGAAGTTGATTTAGCCCGTTAATTTCAAAAAGAAATTTAACGAATTAACTAGTTGATGAAAAAGTTAGCTTCGTTATTAACGAATAAACGATTAACGAAATTGTGCCCACCTCTGCACCTTGTTTTTACTGTGTAGCAAACACCTGCTACATTCACTTACACAGTTGAAGCGAATTGCGCTATTGATTTGTTTCGAATCAATTACAATAATGTTCGTCAGAGATGATCATGGATTTGCATTTAAACAGCCGGATTTGAGCATATTTTTCGGATTTGGATTAGGATTTGGATTTAAATTTTAAATTTCTCGGATATGGATTTAGATTTATACTTATTTAAAATTTTTGATTTTTTGAAAACTTTTTACATGAACTCACGACAAATTTATTTCGACATAGTATGGTAGGCCTGTAAAAGTCGCTTTATCAGTTGTTGCAATTCTTGTTACAGCATTCTTACAGTCCTGTAAAAATAAGGATTTGGTTAATTAGATAGGCTATCATCAAACCACCTAAATTTTATCAAAGTTTTTCATGCGGGACTCCGGGGACTGTAAGAATAGCCTAGGCCTAGCCATTGGTTTTGGATTGGATTTGGATTTATTTGTTTTGATTCTTTGGATAGGATTTGGATTTCAAAAATTTAAATCCGCTCATCTCTGATGTTCGTTAGACACGTCCGCTTTTACTCTACGTCTTCCGTCTCCACAAGTATTTGTTGCACCACCATATATTACGATCAATATGAATGAAATGTTCGATCACGATCCATCAATACGCTGTTAAACCAAACTCGTCTCTGATTGGTCAATCGGTTTTTTCCCTAGTGATCAGGTAGTAACGAAAATACGCAGTTTTCGGTCATATGAGTTATGTACGAAAACTGGCTTGTAGTGCTTGTCCAAGTAATGCTGCGTTGCGAATCTTAGCAAAATAGAGCCCTCCAATGTAGTTTTGAAGGGATGCAATTACTTTTGTGGTTTATTGGTAGTATTTTCCTTAAATTAGTCTGATTTAGTGCATTTGAAAGCTGATTCAGACTAGGTTTTAGACTACAACTTTACAAGTTATCAAACCCAACAAGTCCAAGTCGAGATACGGAGAAAGTTGATTTTATTTCCATAAACTGTTAATAATTTGCTGTAGTTTTGCTGGTTTATGCACCAACTCTGTTTAATTCATGACAAAAAAGCTGTTAATCTACCAGTTTCTGAACACTTACCAGGTAAATTCCCCAGTACGGTAGCTGTTTGATTACTGGTACATCTCAAAGTAGCCCACACATGAGTGACATGAGACGGTATGTACCGGTAGTCTTTGCGATGGAGAATGGGTCAGCAGTTCAAATTTGCAGATACTGTATCTTAGACAAACTCATCAGTAAGGTTGCAGGGTGCAGCACTGTTGATTACTGGTATTAGGATACCGGTAGTCTACTGGGCACAGAGTGGGAGTGCAGCAGTACAGTACGGTACTTGTATTATCTGCTGTGCATCTCCTAGTCTGTTTGCAGTTCACAACTGAAGGAAAAAACAAATAAATCTAAGATCTGCGGCGCGACGAATTTACGATGAGGTTGATAGACTAGCAGTGTGTACAGTAAGCAGAAGCAAATTCAGATTCATAGTTTGTCAAGCTTTAAACTGAAATTATTTTGAGAGATTTCAGTTTGAGTGCGCGAACAATGATCTGCATAATCTTCAAATCTGCTGGTATACACGTAATAGGCTTAACGTTTGTTTTATTTAACAATTGTACGTAAAGATGGAGCCACAGAGCCACTGCATCTTTTCAAACAACAAGTATAATGCAGATTCCAGTGAAGCAGGTACGGTACCGGTAAGTAATCAAAAGGTGTTGTGAATGTGCTAACTAGGTATGGTACTGTACGGTAGTGTTCCCTCTAGAGTGAGAAATTTGAGAAAAATGCAAAACTTTTGGGCAAATTTTGCTGATTTTGAACCAGAAATTAATATTATAAAATGCAAAACTGAAAAACTTAAACAAAAAACTTGAATATTTTGATGCAAGACTTTAGTTTGCATCTTGGAACCAGAAATTAATATTATAAAATGCAAAACTGAAAAACTTAAACAAACAACTTGAATATTTTGATGCAAGACTCTAGTTTGTATCTTGGAAAAGCAAATTTAATGCAAAAAAGTTTGTAAAAGGGGTCCTCAAAGTAGTGAAATCTTTGGGCAAAAATTCCAATGAATTTATATTTGGGCAAATTCGTACCAGTCAAAATCCTAGAGGGAACACTGCTGTACTGCACCGGTATGTCAGGAAGTGTTTTTAACACTTAATGCAATATTGATATATTGATCCTTTAATTCCTGTATAATTTTTTATTTCGTCACCTGACAAATTTTTCCATTTAAAAATTTGTTTTTTGAGTGCTTCAGTTTGTTTTTTTAGTTTGGCTATTTCTTTTGTTGCTAGCTGTAGGTCTTCATTATCATTACTTTCTTTAGTTTCATTTACGGGTGTTTGAGCTGCTACATCTTCATTGAAACTTTCTGTATTATCACCTGAGCTGATAGTGTCCGATGAAATCCAACAATGTCACTTTCTGCTGGTATTTCTTGATGTTGCAGTTGATCAGCGATGTCCTTTTTGATCCTTTCGCTGACCATGAAGATTAAAACGAGGAACAGCATCTTTCTTTAGGTTTATTTTTTTAAATGTGGAACTACTGTGCTGGTGGCAACAGTGGCTTTGAAGTCATCATCGACAAAATGATAAGAACAAACATGGGCATAATTATTTGCCTGGAAAATAATTTTTGCTGTTTAGCATTTTAACCATTGTATTCTCGCTTTGGGTTCTAATGGTTGGCGATGAAATGATCAATCTTTGTTCTTTCAGAAGTTGCATTGCAGCCAAATACTGCACAATGGTTGGGCATTGCAATTGTATTAAATCAAATATTTGCAAAGTTAATCTTTTCCGCCATAATGGAAATAGTGTAGAGAGTTCAAAAAATTTCAAGATTTTACAGAAATGTTCCATCATAGTTTCGTACTGATTAAAGAATGTGTTGAATTTCAAAACAAATTTTGCATCATGATTTTGCACTTTTTGCAGTAAAGGTGGCACCACAGCTCTGTACAAATTAAAGCGACGTTTTAAACATTCTGTAAAAAAGTTGGATTGCATTGCTTCTGATTCTACCAAATGCAAAAAGCTCACATAGGTCTGTTCCGTTCCAAAAGTTGTGGTGGTACAGTAGTGTAATATGCACTTATTTCTGCAATAATATGCATCATATTTATTTTGGTGTCACTTAGGAGGTGACCTGCTCAGGTTGACAAGAATTTGATGAACCCAAACTTGATCCTTCAATTACCGGTACGACCCGAAAGTGACTTGACGGACCAAGCACTAGCAGATTGCCACACCGATACACAGTTCGAGCTTTCACCACGCATGACAAAATTCCTGGAGTTTAGTCAGGGACTGAAGTTCATTCAGTCTGGAGACTTGGTTCTCGCACATGCAGAGTGCAGACAAAGACTTCTTGATCTACAACTAAATGCCTAAATATGTGTTTCTCAATTTACCACCATTTCGTGTAGGCAAAACACAATGTACAAGTTCAGAAGTCAAATTTGTATACATAAAATTGCTGCATGTAGAATTCACGGAGCTTGTTTGAATTAAGCCGCATCTTTCAACAGGTAGATATATCAAGAGCACAAGGACCACTAGTGAGTTATTAGTTGGGGTTAGGGCCTGAGCCCAACCCCCTAGCCCTGAACCCTAACCTCAAACTTAAACCACGGCCAGGGTTGGGAATCGATACCCAAAAAAGTTAAGAAATAATTGATACTCGATAGTTCACCAAAAAGTAAAGAAATAATCGATCCTCGATAGTTCGCCAAAAAGTGAAGAAATAATCGATTTCGATGATAGTTTAAAAAAGTTAAGAATAAAGAATACTGTAATCAATATTTTATATTACACTGAGCATTTAGCGGTGTACGCCAAGCATTTTTGGTGATGTCCTCACATTCATACGGTAACTTACAGACAAACGATGGACATAGTATATGCAAAGCAACTTTGCCATATAAAAATTTTTTTTTGTTTTTTTTTGGCACAAAAAAAAATTATCAGCAAAAACAAGGTAATGACACACTGACAATTATTTTAAATTTACCAAAGTGAGATAAAATAGGCCTAGCCTGGACATAAAGAATCGAATATGAAATATCGAATTGCACCGAAAAAAAGTAAAGACAAGGCATATTTGATACTCATTCAAAAAAGTAAAAACTCCAGTACATTCGATACACAAAAAATAAAGAATATCGCAATCGAATATCGATTACAATCGATTTTGCCCAATCCTGACCATGGCTTAATTCAAACAAGCCCCAAATTCACGTAGAGCATGTCATAGAGAGGCTGAGGAACTACAAAATTTGCACCTCATCAATTCCAATCTCCGACCATAATGTGACAAATTTGTCCAAGTTAGTGCTGTATTAATTAAGTTGCAATCACAATCACTAATAATACATGGCATCTTTGACACATGAAATTAATCTAAAAACCATGCAAGCGTACCACTACATTGCATTAAGTGTTAAAAATACTCCCTGACATATCGGTGCAGTACAGCAGTGTTCCCTCTAGGATTTTGACTGGTACGAATTTGCCCAAATATAAATTCATTGGAATTTTTGCCCAAAGATTTCACTACTTTGAGGACCCCTTTTACAAACTTTTTTGCATTAAATTTGCTTTTCCAAGATACAAACTAGAGTCTTGCATCAAAATATTCAAGTTGTTTGTTTAAGTTTTTCAGTTTTGCATTTTATAATATTAATTTCTGGTTCCAAGATGCAAACTAAAGTCTTGCATCAAAATATTCAAGTTTTTTGTTTAAGTTTTTCAGTTTTGCATTTTATAATATTAATTTCTGGTTCAAAATCAGCAAAATTTGCCCAAAAGTTTTGCATTTTTCTCAAATTTCTCACTCTAGAGGGAACACTACCGTACAGTACCATACCTAGTTAGCACATTCACAACACCTTTTGATTACTTACCGGTACCGTACCTGCTTCACTGGAATCTGCATTATACTTGTTGTTTGAAAAGATGCAGTGGCTCTGTGGCTCCATCTTTACGTACAATTGTTAAATAAAACAAACGTTAAGCCTATTACGTGTATACCAGCAGATTTGAAGATTATGCAGATCATTGTTCGCGCACTCAAACTGAAATCTCTCAAAATAATTTCAGTTTAAAGCTTGACAAACTATGAATCTGAATTTGCTTCTGCTTACTGTTGTAGCGAGCCACACTGTACACACTGCTAGTCTATCAACCTCATCGTAAATTCGTCGCGCCACAGATCTTAGATTTATTTGTTTTTTCCTTCAGTTGTGAACTGCAAACAGACTAGGAGATGCACAGCAGATAATACAAGTACCGTACTGTACTGCTGCACTCCCACTCTGTGCCCAGTAGACTACCGGTATCCTAATACCAGTAATCAACAGTGCTGCACCCTGCAACCTTACTGATGAGTTTGTCTAAGATACAGTATCTGCAAATTTGAACTGCTGACCCATTCTCCATCGCAATGACTACTGGTACATCTCAAAGTAGCCCACACATGAGTGACATGAGACGGTATGTACCGGCAGTCTAATAGCTACCGTACTGGGGAATTTACCTGGTAAGTGTTCAGAAACTGGTAGATTAACAGCTTTTTTGTCATGAATTAAACAGAGTTGGTGCATAAACCAGCAAAACTACAGCAAATTATTAACAGTTTATGGAAATAAAATCAACTTTCTCCGTATCTCGACTTGGACTTGTTGGGTTTGATAACTTGTAAAGTTGTAGTCTAAAACCTAGTCTTAATCAGCTTTCGAATGCACTAAATTAGACTAATTTAAGGAAAATACAACCAATAAACCACAAAAGTAATTGCATCCCTTCAAAACTACATTGGAGGGCTCTATTTTGCTAAGATTCGCAACGCAGCATTACTTGGACAAGCACTACAAGCCAGTTTTCGTACATAACTCATATGACCGAAAACTGCGTATTTTCGTTACTACCTGATCACTAGGGAAAAAATCGATTGACCAATCAGAGACGAGTTTGGTTTAACAGCGTATAACTGCACCTTCTCATCACAGAGTTCCACATGATCGAAAGAGAACGAAAAAATGACGCCGGGGGTTTTATACCACTAATCGCATGTGCGATAACGTCATAATGCTCACGAAACTCCCGGATGCAGGAATGAAATTTGAATATTTACAATACAGTGACGATAGAAAAAAAAACAACAATTACACGGCTGTTAAATGTAATATAAAGTTTGCAGCGTTTGTAGACAGTCCCAAAGCTTGTGAAGGAGGGCGGAGCATAAGATTGACACTTGCACGTTACGTAGGCCTTATGTATAAATTGACTTCCAATGATGAACTTGACGAAGAAAATTGTCATCAGTTTCGAGGCGTCATCGATCGTACGGTGAATAATGAATAGACACATGTTCCAGTACGTGATCCAGTTGTAAAATAGGTTGAAATGTTGCGAGTGGAAGTTGTTAGTTAGTTAGTTGCATATTTATCCTCCTATTACGAGAAAGCGATCAATGCGCTATACGAGCTCGATTAGGAGTTGCCAGCCATCTGTCTACCACACCAAGATGGGGGAATCCCGCTAAGTGCCTTTCCCAACGGCACAACAAGTAAACTTGCCGGCTTGTTCTCCACACTGTCCCTTCAATGCTGAGCGTCAAGCAGGGAAGGTGTGAATACCAATGTTAAAGTCATTGGTTTGACCCGACTCGGAATCAAACCCGAGTCTACAGCTCAAGAGACAAACGCTCTATGCCACTCGGCCATCTGAGCTGTTTGAACTGTCATCAGTTATAAGTCGCTACACAGTATATATTAAGATTATAATGCGATTTTTCGTACGCCTACGAAAGTGACGTAGGATAGGAAATAGTTTAAGATTATGACGCAAAGCTATGTCACGTTGCACGGCTATTTGGGAAACAACTGTAAGGCGCTTTGTAGAACATCAACAACCCATAAAAAGTAATGGGTTCGAACTCTGTCAAAAATATTTTAATCGACTGCAATTGTCAAAAATTGCGTGAAATTTCGAACGACAACAAATCGGATAAAAAGCGCATTTAATATTGCCATGCTGTGATTGACAATGTTGAATGTTAGCTTGGTTTTTACTTGAAGAAAAAGCGCTAACACTCTTCTGGTGTTGCAAAACCTATATGGAAGCTGTTAATGCGCCTTTTTTTATCACTTTCTCATAATAAACATACAGCGAATAGATGAGTTTGCAATTTGCGTGACGCGACAAAGGTGAGAAAACTGTGCCGGTTCTCCAAGAAACATGCGGTTCAGTGTTGCCAACTGGTATATTTATACACCAAATTTCACAAATCTGGTATATTTTTTGGACCGTTTGGTAGGTGAAATTATGGTTTGGTATATGTCCTTAAATTTGGTATATTTTTATGCCTTTTGGTAGTGTTTTTTTGCGTTTGGTATATTTCAGAAATTTAATATAACTGATATGTTGAAGATTACCAGAAAGCTCTTTAATTGGCGGATTACCTAATAAATCCTTTCTACGGATTTGAGCAATGCAGTTTTACATAATTGGCAACAGAAGTGTTGATTAATTTCAATTAAACTGTTGTATTTGTGACTATTGTTTTTTGTTTAGAGTGAGAAACTTTGATTCGGTTCCTTGGTCTATTTAGTCTGCATTACTGGTAATGAAAGCTTGATTGTATTTAGCAAATACAACTGATTTATGTTCAGTGTAAAAGTACTTCTGTTGGGAGATTGAGCAAGAAATTAATTATGTCATTCAAAAATGCAACACTTACTTTTCATTTTTACAGATAAACTGATGATTTTTTTTCGAAATTTTGGTATATATTTGGTATATTTTTGATAACATATTTGGGTATATATTTGGTATATAATTTGGAATATTTTGGTATATTTTACGCTGCAAAACCTGGCAACCCTGATGCGGTTTTATCTGCGATCGCATCGAACTACTCAGTGCGTATGGCTGCAATTCGCCAGGCATGCGTTTTGCATTGTGCAACTTGACTAGGCTACATAAATGCCATAAAAATCTACTGGTCAAGAAACGCCAGTGATTTTGGGATGTGGTTTATTTCTCTGCTAATCTGCAAATGTCTTATCCTAATCAGCTAACGTTGTAAAGAATAGATGTAAGCCTAGTTTAAATCAAATGCACTGGCAAAAAGAGCCTTTTTCAAGCATCTTTGATCACAAAATTTTGTTAAATCTTCTGCTGAGGTATAAACCAAGTCTTTATCTTTTCAAAAGAGTACCTAGGTTAGGCTACAAGAATAATGGAGCCTGAAAGTAGTAGTTTTTTGGTGGTTAGGGTTCAGGGTTAGAGGGTTAGGATTAGGCCCCAACTTCTTCTAATGTATTTATTTATTTATTTATTCGATAATGCATTTTAAGCACAGAATAAATGGCAAGGTAAACAAAATGAATAGCAAACACATTATCTGGGAAATGGCAAAACCCGTAGGTTTAAAACATGCAGTATGAATTAAAAATTCACTTGGGAGAGTGTCGGTAGCTGTCTGCATGGCCATAAAACCTCAAAACATAGTTCACTAGTAACGAAAGGGGAGACATAAAATAAAAAAAGGTAAATAAAACATCACAGAGCTTATGTACAATTTGTACATCTATTTACAATTTTGCCTTATCTTTATAAATTGGCATGAAAGCAACCGATAACCAATGCAGCGTATATATACAAGCACTTTTAGGCTATGCATTCACAAGTTTGTCAATCGAATGTTCTGTGGGAAAATTCTAGCGGTCCTTGTGCTCGTGGTATATCCACCTGTTATAAGATGCGACTTACCAGTGATTCAAACAAGCTTCGTTTTTTTTGTCTTCTAGAATTGTGCTTGGCAAATGGCAATGGAACAACAGCATTAGACCTAAGCATGCTGCAATTACTGCTACCGGTATGCCAGTAGATTACTAGGTAGATAAAAAAGTTTGTCTTGATAATACATTTGGTGCACTGGTAATTGCTTGCACAAACTGGTATCTACTTCTGTAGCTGACAACGTATTTCTTTGTTGGGAACTTCACAGCAGTTTCCACAACCCATCACTGTGGAGCAGAATACAGTCGTCACAAGGTTTTTGGATAGAGTTCGAAAAGACGCATTACGAGAAAGCATGGATGGTGATATTGAAACGCCGTTGGGATTTTGGGGCAATGAAGCTGAAGAAATTCTTGCTCAACATTTTCCGTTGCACAAAGCTTGTCGAGATGGCGACCTAATGGCATTCTCGTGTCTTGTATCTAATGCTAAGTATGAGCAATTGTTTGTAGAAGATCAGTTTTATAGTTGGACTCCAATTCACTGGGCTGCATATTTTGGGAAGGTATTTAAGTGTGATATTGTACATGTATCAGTAGCAGTTGCTTTTGCAATAAAGTGTAATGTTTTGCTTGCAATCTAAGGCAAGTGGTATGGGTGTACCAGTATTGTATATTGGTGTAGTCTATGTATATAATGACTGGGTGATTCAGAAGTAACTCCCTATTCTAAAATAAAAATGGTTGGTTTTTGAAGTGTAATTTTGCCATTTATGATAAGAAAAATGTACATTGCCTGGACTTTCATATAAGATTCAATATTATATATAGGCCTATATACTTATTTAATTGTGGTTGAATTTATTTTAAATTAGGAAGTGGCTAAAGTTACATGACCGTAATATTTGTCTCTATAGTTTATTTTATTACAGTACTTTGTCCTGCTCTCGTGTAATCAGATAATAAAATAAACCAAAGAGACAAATGTTACGGTCACGTAACCTTAGCCTCTGCCTTTAAATTCTCATTCATTACAATTAATAAGTTAATTTACATGGTTATTTTAAATATAGGCCTACTGATTTAGATTAAAACTATTAAGATATGGATAACAACAGCATAGATTTAATTGCCACTTGTTAAGTAACATACTGGTGCAGTACACACAAATATTGAGAAAGTTATCAGTAAATTTGAATAAATTATAGTTATTTTAGAATAGGGAGTTGCTTTTGAGTCAATCCATTATATTTCAGCAAATCTAAATCATTTTTAACACCATGACCTCTTGGATTTTTTTATTTTTACGTATTTAATAGTGGTTTCAGAGTGATTTCCAAATCAATTCGAATTTTTTTGCTATCACTTGTAGTTTTTGAGATATTGAGTGTTAAAAATATGCGTTTTAGCCACTAGTCGCGCTAATGTGCGCAAATTATTTTTGCAGATATTGGCTCAAAAGTATCATTTCTCAACCAAATTAATCAAATAAGGTATCTATTCATATGTTTTAAGGGGTGAGGAACTCAAAAATGTTGTCAAAAATTGAAAAAAGATTAATTTGGTGAAGTAAAGTGATCCTATTACTTTGCAGATTTATCAATATCTTGCTTGAAACTTCTTTTAAAATAGTGTAATTTGGAATTTTTCTTGGCCATATTTTTGAGCCCAAAATGAAGTGCGTATAATTTTCATATGCTAAAGCAGTGGTTTTTAAACTGGGTTTGATGGAGCCCCAGGGGTTCGGGGTTTGGTGCAATTTTTTTGTTTGCTTTTAAACCAAGTTAGGTACATGCAATAGTGATGATAACAAATTTTGGTGTTGTTGGCAACAACCAGTGACTCATCATCCAAATAAGATTTACATCCTGCTCTCCTAAACAATATTAGAATATCTTGTTCAGAAAGCTCACAAAGTTGTTTGTACCGTCTTTCCTTTTTGTATCATGTTTTATGACAAGAATTTTCACACAATATCATAACTTTTCAATTTAACAAATGTCTTCCAATTCGTCCATATCTTTTGCAGTTCATTTATGTAAGTTCATAGAGTTCATATAGCAAATTGCTCCTCTGTAAAGTTTTTTAAAACTGAGGTAGATAATTTGAAGCGGCTTTTTATAAAAAATAACTACCCAACCCATTTTTTCAACAAGAATTTGAAACGATTTAAGCAAATATCTTAATGCAATGTTTTAGAAGAAGTTTCAAGGGAGATGTTGATAAATCTGCAAAGTAATAGGATCACTTTACTTCATCAAATTAATCAGAAAAAAAAAAAATTGAATCATGGAGGTGGGGGTGCGGCTGAAGTTTCTTGTTAGTTTTTTAACAAAATTGGAAACAACTCCAATTGCAGTGACTTTTTTCAATTTTTGACATTTTTGAGTTCCTCACCCCTTAAAACATATGAATAGATACCTTATTTGATTAATTTGGTTGAGAAATGATACTTTTGAGCCAATATTTGCAAAAATAATTTGCGCATATTTGCGCCACTAGTGGCTAAAACGCATATTTTTAACACTTAATATCTCAAAAACTACAGATGATAGCAAAAAATTTCGAATTGATTTGGAAATCACTCTAAAACCACTAATAAATACGTAAAAATAAAAAAATCCAAGAGGTCATGGTGTTTAGCATTTGCTGAAATATAATGGAATGACCCTTTTGGATCACCCTGCATAATGTCTAACTTTTTTATTGATTACTACCTCTGTAGCATACATGTATTACTTTATTGTGAGGGTGCCAGTGGTGGGCCTAGTGTTTGATCTGCCATCATTATGGACAGTTGCAATTGTGACATCATGCTATAGCAATGTGCATTGCGTATGGCTGATGGCTAAGATCACTCACCAGAAGCTTACTGGTATTTTAAATAAAGAAAACTGTGGTAGCTGGTATGATCTTCCCTTACAGTTGTTTTACTTTGGACAAAGCTCCATAGATCATCACAATAAAGTGGTTATTTGCGATATAGAGTAGTTTAGCAGCTATTGTTGTTGGTGCAACTAGTTTTTAGACATAATGGTAGCCCAACATTGTTTGTATGCAGGGTTGAGAATCGATACCTAAAAAAGTAAAGAAATAATCGCTTTCGATGGTAGTTTAACAAAGTAAAGAATAAAGAATATTGTATCATATTCGATATTCCATATTACACTGAGCATTTAGTGGTCAACGCCAAGCATTTTTTGTGATGTCCTCACATTCATGCGGTAGCTTACAGACAAACGACGAACATTATATGCGAAGCAACTTTGCTATTAAAAATCTTTTTTTTTTTGTTTTTTTGGCACAAAAAATATTTATCAGCAAAAACAAGGTAATGACATACTAACGATTATTTTAAAATTTAGTAAAGGGAGATAAAGTAATCTGCACAAAAAGAATCAAAGGTATGGAATGCCGAATTGCGCCGAAAAAAAAGTAAAGACAAGGCCATATTCGATAATCATTCAAAAAAGTATAGGCTCTAGTGCATTCGATGAACAGAAAGTTAAGAATATCGCAATCGAATATTCCCAACCCTGTTTGTATGTGATGGTAGAATAAAAGATGGATATATCCATCTCAAAATAGGCTATTCTTAATGTTGTCTTAACCACTACAATTAGTTGCAAACATGCTGAATTGTTTAACTCATGGTGGTGATAACGTGTGAACTTCTTGGTGCAAAATTGTGCTAAAAGTGTTTGAAAAAGTGAAGTGCGAAGAATTATGTTGTGCTGGCATTGCATAAAATTGAGGACTTGTTTTGGCCCATAATTCAGCGAGTATATTTTTGTTACCGTAACAGTGCTGTGCAACTTTAATTTATTGGTTTAAGTAGAATAGAAAATTGTGCACAAGAATAAAAGTCAGAAAGCTTGAAACCTACTGCTTCTAGACAGCCTGGATTATCTTGTGTAAAGCACCTTTTTGGTTTCCAGTAACCGTAGAAAATAAGTTAAGGATCAATAGTATTAAAAACGTCTTGTTGATTTTGTGTTGAACAAAAAAATTGCAACTGCTTGTAATGCATAGAAGGAAACTGTTTTCTTGTGCTTGTTGGATTAAAATGCGTGAAGCTTGCTTGGTTTGTCACTGTTATGTTTACATTCGTGATCTTGCATTGCTATTTTGAGAGTGAAACTTCTTCAAAAAAGCTTAGCTGCGTACGATTAAGCCATGTATTTTGTCGCTTATTTTTATGACGTATCATGTTGCATGGTGTGCAGCATTAATGTTGATAGCATATCATGTTTTGCCTCTTTTGCTGTAACCAACTGCTTAGTAGAAGTTTGTTTTGTGCAAATCTAGTCACCCGCGTCACTCGATGAAACATAGTAATTTGTAGTAAATATATACGGTACAAAATATATGAAAAAAAATCTTAATGCAACTAGCTTGACTGCAAAGCGAGCTTGCATTCTGCTGATAGCCTTTGAAATTGTGTCCAAAATTTCCGGATGTGCCACTTACTGTAACCAGCTTAATTTCATACATTTACCAAAACCTTTTTATCAGAGTGATTGTCTGAATGGCTTATTGCATTGCGATGTCAATGTAAACATCAGAACTTCAAAGTTTCAACAAACTCCGCTCCATGTTGCAGCGTTTGGAGGCCATCCTTGCATTTTATTGAAATTACTGAATTGTGGCGCTGATTATAATGCAAAAGTGAGTTTATACAATGTTCTAGAATTTGTCTATTGTCAGTGCAAATCAGTTGATCAAGTAACAATTTAGTTTTTAAATATCAATCATTACATTAAATCATACTGTATTACAAGACAGAGTGTTGTATTGCAAGTAGGAAGACCTACGCGTAGCGCTGCATCAGTTTGTGTTAATGGGGCGCTGCAATTATTCCATAATACGCAATTAAAATGGAAGTCGAACTTTCATTTCTGCACTACATCTCTGCAAGAAATCAAGCTGCTCATATATCCTGCTAAAGACGGCTATGTTATGTAGTTGATTTGTTCAAACCCAGCAATTACCCACTGGTTGGTGTCATTTGCAATGTTTTACCATATTCTTTTTTGCAGGATTATTTAGGAGAAACTTGTTTACACAAAGCCGCTCGAATTGGCAGCGTTGAATGCATTAAGACGTTGATTTCTTGTGGATTGACGATGTAAGTACAGTGTTAATCTTCCCAATTCACCAAGACTGACATTTTCTTCAAATCTGTTTTTGCAGAACTCCAAACCGGAAAGGACAAACTGCATATGATATTGCAAATGACCAGAATTTTGAAGCTTGTGCTGAACTGTTGGCTTCTCGCAAAAATAGCTTGAATTCCTTTTCTCTGATGAATGGCCATTTTTCGGAAAATGGTAGTTTTCAAACCAAATTTTTATTATACTCGCTGCATGATGCCGAAGCGTGTAACCAGTGACGGCGTGGCGGGACTCATCTACGTGACTTGGCACCTGGGCAACACAGCTCCGAAGAAACGTCGCAGCGGTGGCGAGCCGTTCGCGACACAGCGTCCGATTTGACCGGCTTGAGAATTGAACCCCAGGTCTTCTGCGCTGATAGCAATGTCCAGAACCACTCAGCCCACGTAATTTTGATTATACACAATTTTTCTTGATTTGTTTGCTTAATTTTCTAAAAATTTATCATGAATCATCAGTGGAGAGTTTTGGCAATCTGAGCAATTTTAAACCGAATTGAAAAGTCATGACTGTTACAACTGGAGTTGTTTGCACGCTTGGTTTGTACCTAATATTTTCCTTGAATTTTGCGCAGAAAAATATTGTGCTTCGTGGCATTTCAATTTTTTGCAGCTAAACATTGTAGTTACGGACATTTCAATCTGATCTTAACTTGTGATGTGTAAAAGCATACTTTTTAAAGCAATTTAGTATAATGCAGAGGCGAGAAAGCGCTGCTTTTACTTAAGATACTGAATGTCATGTATTAAGTTTAACCGGTAATTAACGTCTCTACTGGTTTTCCGCAGTCACTAATTATCATATCGTAGGTTCTTCGGGATCGCCAGTGATGCAATGCAATGGACGTAGCAATGGAATGAATGGTCATGGAGACCAACGCCGGAAGCGAACCCATGAAGATATATCGATGCCCACGTCTAAAAGAGCGCGAACTGCAGGTGGGTGTGATCGCTTTGTCGCAAGTTTTTCAGAATCTTTGTTACACTCGCGGTATTAAGCGTGGGCGTGTAACGAGTGGCGGGTCCATCTCCGCGGCTTAGCGCCTGAGCAACCTAGAAGCGTCGCTGCAATGGCGAGCATTTGGTGATAGTGTCCAATTTGAATAGCCAGGGGATCAAACCCTATACCTTCCGCGCCGTTAGCATTCTACTACTCCAAACGGCCGGTAAGCTTATTTCAGTTTATTTTAAGTAAAGTGAAAAGAATATATTTTTAAGAAAATAGTTTGTGAAACTGTAATTTTTATGAACTTCAATTGAAAATAACTGTAATTTTTATTCAAGAATAGATTTAAACTATTTGGTAAAACTTTTGTGAATACCGGTATAGCTTTCGCCTGTACGCCTAACTGCTAGTTTTTATTTGATCTGCTTCGTAAAATCCTCTGATTGTTCATAAGACGACATATTCAGTCGTATTTATTTAGTCAACCGCCCAATAATGCAGCACAATTGAAGTCAACTAAAAAAAACAAATCTTCGTTATACACGCAATACTACGCCGTAGCCTGAACGAGTGGCGGGGTCCGTCTCCTCAGCTTAGCGCCTGGGCAACACAGCTCCGAAGATACGTCGCAACGGTGGCGAGCCGTTTGCGGCACTGTGTCCGATTTGACCTGCCCGGAAATCGAACCCCAGACTTCCCGAGCTGATATCGATGTTTTTATCCACTGCACCAACCTAAAATTGGTATGTTATCTCAGATTGTTTTAAATCCTTTGATCCGAGTTTTCAACTAACTAACATTCCACGGGATCTTAACACTTTGGAAATACAATCGCCTGATTGTGAAATGGGAAGCGTCCCGAACGTCCAGCATTGCAACTCACAAAATAATGTGGAAGAAGCACCGGGATGTCCGCAGTATGAAGATGAAGTTTTCTCCGGCCCAGTTGATCTTCCTCCTGGGTTTTGGACTAGTGTTGCGCACACGGACGAAACATTCTACTCCCACACTTGTGGCTCTTATTAATGTTATTTTCGCTCTTATGTAGTTTGTCTCTTTTGCTTCTAGCAGTCTCTATTGCCCCAAGTGATCACTTGCTAGTTTGTTTCTTTTGCTGCTGGCGGTCTTATTTGCCGTTAATTAATCACTTACTAGCTTGACTCTTTTGCCGCTTTCACATTTGATTTCAAGCTTTTTGAATGAACAGCTGAACTGCTCCTGTGATCAAGAATATTTCCAGCAAGCTGCTTACTTTGGAAAGTAAGGAAAATTTGCAAATCCATCTTATCGAAAAGGTTGAAAAATGAACTTTATCAATAATAATTCTTCGGCAGCGGTTCTTTGACATTACAACTCCAAATCAAGCAAAAGTAGCCTCTGCATTCCTGTGCAGTTTGTCAAGAAACTGATGTTTTTACTTCTTGGAGACTAATGTAAAGCTTGCAGGAATAAGGATGCAGAATGCATGGCTTTCGTGGAATATCGTTCCTGATCGGCAGCATGCCAGTCCAGATTCAGGGAGTTCTATGTTTAAGCTATAGAATTGATGTTATTTCTCTCACCAACTCTCAACTTCAATTAACAATGCTCTCATTTTGAAGAGCAAGATCAGATAATTCATTCATACTTTTCTTTTCTGCACTGTTTAACAGCCATTCTGTTTTGATTAGGATTCGACGCCCTATTTTTCCGCTCTGCAGCCAGTGATAAAATAAAAAATTGCCGCCTTACACATAGCGAAGCAAACTCTCATGAATTGAGCTCGGCAGAAAAATATGTGTTGAACTTACAAGGCATCCAAGATGATGATTCTAACCCTTCCCACCAAATATCTACTAAAAGTACAACCTGGGACAGTTATAGACCAACCAGTATGGGCCATTATTTTTGACGATGGGAATTGCCTTTATGCTGCTGTCGAAAATTCTGTGGTTCAAAATTTCTTTCGTTTTCTGTAGAAAATTTCCGCTTTACAAATCAAAAAAAGAAATCGTTTCTGGAACAGACGATATTCGACGTTGAGATGCCACATGAAGTTGGTCAAATGTCGGTCAACACCCAGTTTGAAATCCATCAAATTGCACCGAGTCATAGAAATAGTCCCTACGCTGAGTATTTAATGGAAAAACAAATGCAATGTAACCCGAAAATACATTCAATGTAAAAAGTTTGCCCTCACGTTCATAAATTACTGTTTTTTTTCTTATACTTTTACATGCTGCCTTAACTTTGTAATTTTTGAACCGATTATACACAAGTAAGAACCAGGGCTCATACTTAAACTCATTTTTTTACCGAACTCGAAAAAATATTGGAGGTTTGAACTTATTTAAACGTTGATAAAAACTTCTTGAACTTGGCACAAACTCGATGATGTTTAGGCCTACTGAACTCAAACTTCAAAATTAGAAATGAAGAAGTCAAATTGAATAAAAATGCTTGCGATTTCGCGGCTTGATAAGAACAGTAGCCTACGTTTTGATCTTATTCGATACATTTATTCTACACCGTTCATTTTCGCCGCAATTACTCTTAAACATATTCAGTTGAGTTCATCTAGCATAGGCTATGCTGCGTGCAAAGGTTGTATTAATATACTTATTTAAATTTATTGTACCCGCAATATAGGATACGTTTACTGCCATAATCTCGTAATAACTTATTTAGTACATTTAGTTCCTTTTTGCTCGCTCAACCAACAGTGTGATGTGATCGTTAGCATTTTCCCTGTACCAGTCGGCGTTAGACCCGCAGTTCTAGTTTCTGCATCATAATCAAATTTTTGATGTCGTAATTACTTTTTACTATGACATAAACAAATTGATTATGATGCAAAAACTAAAGCTAAAAACCGCTGGCCTGAAGTCCACTAAAAACTGGACATGTGGTCAGGGTCATAGTTTTTGAAACACAATTTGAACCAGTTGCAAATTATAATTGAGTTGAGCTGCTGTGTGTGAAGTAGGTAGTTATCGCGACGCAGACTGATTTTTGTGTTTTGCTGCAATTATTAAGTTACAATTTACTTTTGTTAATGTAAAAATAATCCTCAGTAATTCTTACTACTGAACGTTTCGACAACATAAATTCAGCTGTTACCATCAGCAGTGGTGTAAGCAGGGCAGTACAAAATTGAAAGAATTTATGCTGTGTCGAACGTTCAGTTTAAAGAATTACTGATGTGACTTTATTTTTCTCCTTAAGCTATTTTCGTCTCATATTCATTGTAGTCCGAAGTTCAAATTTCAGTAATTTTTTCAACAATTTTTCCTCTCCGCATATCGTACTGATGATGACAAAACGGTGGAATCATAAATTTTTACTTGGGTATTTTATCTTCGTTACTCTGATTTTTTGTTCTACTTGCTATCGCATAAGCATCCTTTAACTGTTCTTGAAATTATTTAGCCTATGGGTTGTGTGACTCAACTTAGCCAGTATGTTTGTAATCGTTTCACAAACGTTTTGTTAAAAGTTTTAGGCTACAATCACTACATAGGTGAGTCACACTACTTTTATTTTTATCTTTCCAGCGTAGTACCGTTTTACACTGATGATGGTAGAAGTTATTTTTAGTTATTCTATCTGAATAAGATGTTATCATTTTATAGTTTTTAACTTCTCCCCTGAAGAGCCTCACGGCGAAACAACCTGTTGGGGTTTTTAATTTCAATTGGTGATCGATTTTTTGGTAATTATGTAGTTTTGTAGCCAAACGTCAAAACAACGATCGGTTATATGCGAAGCGCTTCTGGCGTCCGGGCGTTTTCTCTTCGACTTTCCAATTGATATATATGAAGTATTAATTGTTTCGAGATATTAAGTTTGTGGTACTAACTAATGTAGCTGAAGCGAGCGAGCGTTGCTACAGTCACATATTTATCCTCCTATCACGAGAAAAGCGATCAAACCGCTATGCGAGCTCGCTTAGTTGCTGGCCACCTGTCTGCCACACCAAGATGGGGGAATCCCGCTAAGTGTCTTTTCCAACGGCACAAGTAAACTTGCCGGCTTGTTCTCCACGCTGCTTAATGCTGAATGTCAAGCAGGGAAGCTATGAATACCAATTTCAAAGTCATTGGTTTGACCCGACTCGGAATCAAACCCGAGTCTACAGCTCCAGAGGCGGACGCTCTTACCACTCGGCCATCTGAGCTCTTAAACCGAAACGTTGGTAAAGTGACTGCAAATATACTGGCTGTGATCTTTTTTTTAAAGTAAAGTTCCAGAACCGATGTTAATGGGGAACCGAATTTAATGGGGAAGTAAAGTTTCAGAACCGATGTTAATGGGGGAATCCCGCTAAGTGCCTTTCCCAACGGCACAAGTAAACTTGCCGGCTTGTTCTCCACACTGCTTAATGCTGAATGTCAAGCAGGGAAGCTATGAATACCAATTTCAAAGTCATTGGTTTGACCCGACTCGGAATCAAACCCGAGTCTACAGCTCCAGAGGCGGACGCTCTTACCACTCGGCCATTTGAGCTCTTAAACCGAAACGTTGGTAAAGTGACTGCAAATATACTGGCTGTGATCTTTTTTTTAAAGTAAAGTTCCAGAACCGATGTTAATGCTGCTAGTATTGTGGAAAGTTTTTCAAGCTTGTGTTATAATACTGTGCCAACTTTTATAATCTATTGAACCATGTCGAAATGTTTTTAGTTAAGACGTTAAAGCCTATTTTGCACACTCGTTTATGAACCACAAGACTTTTTTTTCAGCAAATTGTACTGCTTCGAGATTACTTTTTTGTATCATTTTATACTGTGGTCGCTGTTCATACAAGACAAAAGTTTCATAGTGTAAAATTTTGTTCCATGAGCAGATTAAATTTCATTACAAGTTTTGTAGTTTTTAATTGCTGCTGTTTTTATTTTGTTTCAAGCGCAGTTGCTGTAAGCCTATTTACCCCCCTATCATGTGAAAGCGATCAAAGTGCTGCAACGAGTTTGCTTAAGAGTTGCCGGCCATCTGTCTAGTGTCTGTTTTTCTAAGATGGTAAATCCCGTTAAGCGCCTTTTTCAAAGGCATCAGTATTAGTAACCTTGCCGGCTTGTTCTCCATACTGTCCCTTTAATGCTGAGCGTCAAGTAGGGAAGTTGCGAATACCAATTTTAAAGTCGTTCGTTTGACCCGGATTGGAATCAAACCAGAGTCTTCCATCTCTAAGAGGCGGACGCTCTTACGACTCGGCCATCGGAGCTGTTACATGTTTTATCTTCTGCTATTAGTTTGTTTATTAGTTTGATCACTATTACCTTAATCCTTTATGCGAAGATGCTGGGGTGCAGTGTTGATCGTCGAATTGCTTAGCAATGCATTTCAGCAGTTTTCCTTTCAAAACTACGAGATTTCCTGTTGGTTGGCGTAGCGACACCTCTAACGGTATGAGAGATCTGGGGTTCGATTTCCGGGCCAACGAGCAGCAGCACGCTACCACTTGTCGATATTTCTTCGGAGCTGCGTTGCCCAGACGCTATGCCGCGGAAACGGGCCCCGCCACTCGTTACACACTTCGGGTTATGCAGCGAGTATAATGAAGATTTTGAAATTTTGGCTCTACAGTCTACACTTCTCAGAGACGATTAAGTGATCGTTAAGACCGTTTATCTAATGAAATAATGAGGCAAGACTCATTGACGAAATTGCAGTTTCAGATTTTTTTTACGACAGCAACAAGAACTGGATTAATAGCAGATTTCGAACAAAACATTGCTAGTTAAAATAAACTGAAAAATATTCTCAATTCGTGGGTATGTGTATTGTCAATATAATAATCCATAAGAAAACTTCCAAGGGTAAATACTGTTTCAAAAATATTTATCATTGTATTCAATAACTGTTAGCAACACCATTGAAGTAAAGGTTTTATTGCAGCCATGATCTGCTATGTTGTATAAATAGCGTGATCTTAATTAAGGGAATGTGAAGTATACTCAGACCCGGATTAAGGGAGTGGGGTACTATATCCCAAGGCTCCCGCAGGGGCGTGCCAAACTCCAAAGTTGAAAATAGTAAAACGGCATTCTCCAAAGAAATGGTCAGCTGCAGCGCTGCAAACGTTAAAATCAGGTCTGCAAGAACCATTGAAGCAGCTGAAAAATTAGGGCATTAGCACCCTAGTTCTCAATACTGCACTGAATATAATATTGCATTACCACATCAGGGATGAGATGCAGCATAACGCACTAGCAAAAAGTTGTCTAAAAATGGCAGTTAGATGTACGAAAGCACAGCGACGCACACTCACGACAAATTTTGTTGTCAATGACATGCAATTTAGCACCAACAACACATTCAAAGTTTGGGTTTTTCTAGGCTATCTTGACAAATCTAGTGTAATTCCACAGTAACAAGTATTTCAGCGCATTTCGTGGCAAAATACAAGTTTTTGTCCAGGTACATAACTTTAAGAACTTCACTAAACGCGAAATAAGAAAAGCACCTCTCCACTCCAAAGTTCTATTTTCTCTTGAATCAAAGCATCGATTTACCAGCTTTTTTGCTTAAGTTGAAAAAAATTTTCAAGTGTTTTCTCCGTCAGAATCCGGGGCTAGCACCACCAGAGAATGATCCACCATGGTTTGACTCGGTTCAAAAAACACTTCACGAATTTCTTGAAATTTGGGGCCACTCTGGGAAAGCTGCGTTTGTCGGTAGGCTGTTGTAACTGGGTAAGCTTGGATTGGAATCTCTGGGCTACCTTGCTCTTCGCGTGGAACGGTGTCATTTTGAAGATTTACGCTATCTTCTCTTACATTTTGTGCCGCCGCTTTTGAGCGATTGAAAATTTTCTGACGCGGATTTATTTTACTATTCTTTCGTTTCAAACCATTTTGTTCCCGATGGTGAGTTAGTCCATTAACTTTCGCTGGTTGTTCACGTGTTTTGTTCTGAGACAATTCATCATTACTTATAGTTGCCAAAACGAAATTTATTTTAAAGTTTTTTTCCTCTTCTACGCTAATTACTAACGGTTTACCTCCGCTTTCGAAGTAGAATTGCACAGGCAGAGATGCAACGTCACAAAAGCTGAGAACAGCTCGCAGATCTTTCAGACTAAACGTTACATCCGTATCTACACCAACCTGAAAAAAAAAAAGTCTCATCACCAATTCGTTTTTATCGCGAGCATGTGGTATTTAAATCACACTAGTTCAGGTTACTCATGAGTAAATCTTCCATTAGCAGCGTAAAAATCAACTATTTAGCATGGTTTTTTGTTCTTCGAAGCCGTTCACATGGTTAGCAGAGAAAAAATTCTAGGTCGAGCGCAAAATAATCTTCAAAAACTCGAAATGTTGAAAATACGACAACGCTTTAATCCAGGGGTGGAAACTGGGGAAATCTGCGGGTCACTTAAGTTTTGAATGCGCCCGCGACAAAACTTTACCAGGTGTACAACACACTAACTGAAGAGAAAATGCAAATCGTTTTAAAAAAGAGCTTCACATTCAACTACATGCTATTATTGTGACAAAACTGCGCAAAAATATTTGATTTTACGGTAAAAAAAAATAACTCACCATAATTGCTTAATAAATTTGTGACGTAAAATTAAGTATTTTAAAACCGAAATCTAAAAATGTGACCCGCTGAAAATTGTATGCAATCGATGTGGCCCGCAGCGCTTTGCCTATTCTCCACCTCTGATTTGATCACTTATGAGCGCAATAGAATTACTTGGAAATTTGCAAATTCGTCTGGATTTAAAGTCATCTCTGTTTTCAGCATTGAGGCTTGGATGTCGTCAGCATCAATGTAACTTTTAAAGCTGACTTGACACGGAGATATACACATAGTGATTTCTTCCAAAGTGGATTGAAAATTCACCACCACATCGTTTAACAGTTTATGCTCACATTGCAGAATGTTAGGTGACAAATCCTTGGCAAAAACAGCCTGAAAATTTAAAAAATAATCTCCAAGAAATCTTTCGGAGTCCTAAGGAGAATCAACAATAAAAATTTAAAAGTATCCAAAAAATTGATGGAAAGGAAACGCAGAACCACTAACTCTCGTAGGTTCGCAAAAAACAACCAGATAAAACACAATTACAAAATCTATCAGAAATTTCAGCATCAAAATCAAGGAACGAATAGTAGAGACAACTTCGATGAAATGCAAAACTTGCCTGCAATGATTCGCATTCTTGGAAAGTGAGCTGATGTGTTTTCACGATCCCATGTCGACATTTCAACTGAAAAACTAACCGGCAATCCTCTTCGTTCAAGTTAATGTCACAGGATTCCACAGATTTGTCGATGTTGCTCAGTGATTTGAAAACTAAAATGTGGAAACAACACAAATAGTTCACTCGCATTTTTACCCTTTTATCACGAAAAATCCATCAAAAGACTCTAGCACATTTTGGTAACTCAGCATCATCTTGTATTTTTTTGTATTTAGTTGCATATCATTTATCCTCCTATCACGAGAAAGCGATCATAGCGCTATATTGACCTCGCTTAGGAGTTGCCGGCCATCTGTCTGCCACACCGAGATGGGGGAATCCCGCTAAGTGCCCTTTGCAACGGCACAACAAGTGAACTTGCCGGCTTGTTCTATCCACTGTCCTTTCAATCCTGAACGCCAAGCAGGGAAGCTGTGAATACTAATTTTAAACTCATTGGTTTGACCCGACTCGGATCAAACCCCAATCTACAGCTCCTAAAACGGACGCTCTTCGGCCATCTGAGCTGTAATATGTTCTTTTTTACTAAAAAGCAAAATGAAAAGAGGGGAGCAAAGCACAATGCTCCCCAAATACGCCACTGGGCCATGGTAATCACATCACCTTGTAGTATCGTCTTTACGGCCACTTTGCACTTGAAACTTCCATCAATATTTTCTTCAGACGTCTGGTGATCATAAACTTGAAACAGCGGACGCAGGAAGAGAAATGATGCGTAAGCTGATCGGGATGAATTGACTGTTTTCACCGCTAACCCATCTTCGAGTGGTTCAATGTAGATTTCTGACCCGAGTTTGGCCAAGCAATGAACAGCTTTGGCGAATAATTTGACATTTACTGCATGCAAAGTGCATTTCATGGCTTACAACGTAGCCTGCAATATCCGTCGTGGCTAGTAGCTACAGAAATCTAGTCTAGTAGGTTGATCTAAAAAGTTAACAAGTCACATTTCACAGCGAGGTATGAAATAACTCGAACTTTTCGAGCTGAAAATGGTTGTTAAAATTCTATCCTAAGCATTAGTTCTGGCGATATTTCAAGAGTTGTTCGTAAAATAATGCGCTCATTACTAATTTGTAACTTCCAACTAGAAGTACACAAACGTTTATTGATAAAAGCATCCAAGCTAAACCAACGTTAAAAGAAAAACTGTTTTCGCATTGGGCTTCAAGATGCGTTCTATCATAACTCATTCATGCAGCTTTGAAAAAACGTTTTATTAGCTTTGAAAAAACTTTTTTGCTACTTTTGAGATATGATGGAACGTTTCTTGAAGCCCAATGCAAAAACAGCTTTGTTCCAGGCTGTTCTTAAGTTCTGTGCCGCCAATGAGCTATTCAAATGTCGCCGAAAGTTTGTAACCGGCAATGAAACCCAAGCTGAAGAATTTAGCAGTGAACGGAGAGCAAATCGTAAACCAGGTGAATGAAGATTAATAAATAAGTTAATATGCTAACTATGACTTTCCAAAGAAGATGGGACAGTACAACTTTTTCATTACCTTTACACAGCAAGTCGAAACGAAAAACCAACTACATCATATCCTGGGATGTGCCGAGTCGAGTCCGAGTACTCGGCCGAGTAATAAGGCATTACTCGGACTCAGCCGAGTATTAATTGACACTCGACCGAGTATTAAACCATTATCATTTTGACCTTTTTTTTGCTGTTTATCCGAATTCGGGTCGAAATTGGAACTTCTACGGACGTGATGACCTTTTTTTTGCTCTTCACCTAATTTTGAGTTCATATTTTGACGTCGTAGATACTCGAATTCGGACTCGGCCGAGTAATGTGGTGAATACTCGTTACTCGGCGAGTCCGAGTAATTTTCCTCGAGGCACATCCCTAATCAAATCTTGTCATTACAGTCAAAAACATAGGTGAATGAATAGTGGTGAAACAAAAAGCAAAAGCAAGGATGATTACAACGAAGGTGTCGTAACGTCTAACACATTCACATCTGGTAGAAAAATCAGTTCCCATCGCAGCAGTTTGACAACTCTTGTGCAAAACCTTAAACTACACTACTTTGCTAAACCCACCCAAAGCGAAATTAACAAAAATGGCAAAACAAACTCTTTGCACAAATGCTGACAAAATAAAGCTAAAATGTTGAAAATTTTAGACTTGGCCTAAATATATTATTACATGGAAAGCGGAAGACAGGCTAGATTTCTGTCTTTTAAAAAACATTCTCCAACAACAAAAGTTCGAACAGATTAATAACGAAAGCAGCTTTTATCAGGAGACGATCACCTTAAAAAACAAATCTTACTCGTCAAAATTAACGAAATTTGTCTTGAATCACAAGATGGCAGCTTCAGTAAAATTTTACACATTGAGCTTAGTAATAAAAGTCCATCAGAACCAAAAAAAGCAAAACTACTAAAATTCAGATCAACTCAATGTACAATTCTAGGCAGTTTCCGATAACCTAACAACCAAATCCATGATGTTGTAACTTCATGAAATTCACAAGCATGCCAAAAAGCATTGTTATGCTACAGTGAGTCCAAATCTTTCTGCCCTTTTTTTCTTTTTTTCAACGGTTTCTGGTGTATCGTTTTGACTAATATTTCCAAACCGTTCTAATCGTTTGCGTTTACGATCTTCCTGTTCTTTGGATGCTAATGATCCAGAAATCACTTCACCAAACCTAGCCGCTCGCTGCTTCAATTTTTCAGAATCAACTTCTGAATCAGCTGTCTTGGCATTTCCTGTATCAGCGTTGGGAAGCCCAAACCTTTTTGATCTATTGAGCAAGCGATCAGCATTAGAAAGTTCATTTGCTTTGAGCCCAAATTTTTTGGCTCTAGCTTCTTTTTTTTCTTCATCAGTTAATTCTTCTTGGGGTTTTTCAACGTTTTGAACAGGTTCAATTTTTGCTACACTTTCTTCTTCTTTCGGTGGATCACTTTCAGGAGGTGGGGTAGCCTCTTTCTCTGAAGGAGGAGCCTCTTCTTCATCTTCAAGAATTGACCCATCATCTTCAACTTCAGCTCCTTCGTGCTCCTCCAGATATTGTTGCAATCTTTGAATTAAATCTTGTTTGTTTCCAGAAACCTTCAGCCCACGAATTTGTAATTCTCGTTTCAGGTCAGCAATTTTCATTTTGGTTAAATCCAATACATATTCTTCCTCCGTCGCCATTTTTTTTAACTACGCAAAATTTTATCCGAATATTACAAAATTACCAAGCTCCAATCTAATAATAATAGACTGTAAAAATAATGATCTACCAGTGTCAGGGTATAAAGTAGAGAGTGGCTATTTGTATGAGCCCGTACAAATAAGCTCATTGTCTCTTTTATTATCCCTTTGCGCTCTTCTCGATTGTACAAGAGTGTGACGAAGTAATAAAATAAACCAAAGAGACAAATGTTACGGGCCCGTAAAAATAGCCACTTCCTATAAAATAACCTAACTTAAGGAAAAATGTAGTGCCTAGAGCATTGCACCTGTTTCCCTCAACAAAACGCTGCAGAAACTGATTGCTTGTTTGTTTCTTTATATGATGTAGGTGTTCGCTGGCATTATGTTATCAGCAGCAACTCAAAACCTAAAAATTAGGGGTGTTGGAGCACAGTCAGAGGTAGAAAAATTGAGGATAGAAGGTTAGAGACCTAAAGTTAATGCAACTTTAAGGTTGGTTTGCAAAGAGCAATTTCAAAAGAAAAACCTTCCTGGTGCTCTAGGCACTGGCTAAAAAAAAACACTGAACAGCTGTTATGTATACCTTCACCACACACCTACATACATCAAACCAGTAAGCCATTTAAAAACATTACTAAGATAAGTAGTAAGTGAACGAAATATCCTAAATTTACCGCATGTACTGGTAGCAAACTATTACCCCTGGGTTATTTTTTCAAAATTTGATTTCGGTCAATTGACGTAACTGTCTACAAAAATTTCGGTCATTTCAATTTTTTTCGGTCATGTTTGAAGTAACAAGATGTTGAACAAAATATACACCAACTCCTTTGTAACCACAACACAAATAGAAACTACTTTGGTCAGTTTGATGTTTCTTTAAACCTGACGCTGTGACACTGCTAGTCTGTTTGTAATTGTTGCTTTCATATTGGCACGATATTTACTTCTGTCAATTGACCGAAATGATTTTAACTTTTTCGTTTTTTTACGAATTTAATTTGGACTATGATCGAAGTTTTACCGAAAAAAAAAACAAAAAACAGCTAGTACCAGAGTACTGGTACCGATAGTAGTAGTTCTTCATTTTTCAGCCAAAAAATACCGGTTGTAAATAGTAAGCTTTTATTTCACTGGAAATTTCCAGTTACCAAACTTTGAAAATTGTGGATGCGTAACCGTTACCGTAACTTCCCATACCTGCCTACCGTTCCCCTACTGTGAGAATGACATTACAGGAACCGAAAAACAGTTTCGCAAACATGATTTTCAAAGTTCAGTAACTGGAATTTTCGTTGAAATAGACACTCCCTAATAAATAACACAAACGCATAAAATAGCTAGAAGGGCTAAGAAAAAGAAAACAGCGACAAAATGATAGACTACCATACCATATCTGTTAAGACCCCAGAAACGCATGTTTAGCAGTTTACAGATTTAAAAATTAACACAGTCGCTGCACTTAAAGCTACAATTATTACTAGTTAAGCTATTGTAATAGATCTAATTCTACTACTGGAACTTTAATGTAATTTAAAATTCAAAGTGGATTACCGGTATTGTTTATTGTAAGTAACTGACACAATGGCCTTTAAACCAACATCTACATATCTGAATACACTAACATGTGCAGATAAAGAAAAAGCAGAAAAAACCACAAAAGCAATGCATGAATAAGCGAAAAGACAAGCAACGCGTCATCTGAAGACTTAAGAAAATCAAAACTTAAAAGCACAGCATTACATACCGTACACAAAACAAAGTAAAAGTAATTGCAAACAATGTAAATGAAAAGACAAGCAACACATCATCTGAAGACAGAATAAATTAAAACTAATAAGCATAGCATTTAAAGACCCAAACAAACTAATACTATAAGCAATGGCAAGCTAATATAATATTGTCATTATGCAGGTTCAGGGTTATACTACATAGGTCGACATGTTTAAGATAGTTTTTGAATATAGGTAATGAAGGCGTCGTGAACTTGTGACAACATACAGTACTCAGGTAAGCTATTCCATATCAGAGGTGGAAAACCTGTCTGCCTATGGCCAGCTAAGTTTTGAATGAGGCCCATGTCAGACGTTAGTTACCGGTATGGTACCAACCACTCAGCCAAACAAATAACACAGTGCAATCTCATTCAACACGCAGCAGACATGCTTATCATCTCCCTTTCTACTCTACATCTGTTTCCCAACAGTCCATTCAGTATAGTGGCGCCAAGGTTTGGAATGCTTTACCATTTGATATAAGAGCTCTGCAATCAAGATCTGCTTTTGTGACTACGTTGAAAAAGCATCTAGACTATCTCAATGAGTCTACGTTTTTTATCATTGCTATAACTTCCCCACAGAACATTTGGTTAACAAACTTGGGAATGCATAGCCTATCAGTGCTTGTAAACGCTGCTTTGGTTATCGGTTGCTTTCATGACAATTTATAAAGATAAGGCAAAATTGTAAATAGATGTACATAAGTTCTGTATATACATATGTTTTATTTACTTTTTTTCTTTTATTTTATGTCTCCCCTTTCGTTATTTGTGAAACATGTTTAGCCTATGTTTTGAGGTTTTATGGCCATGCAGACAGCTACCGACACTCTCTCATGTGAATTTTTAATTCATACTGCATGTTTTAAACCTACGGGTTTAGCCATTTCCCTGATAATGTGTTCGCTATTCATTTTGTTTACCTTGCCATATATTTTGTGCTTAAAATGCATTATCGAATAAATAAATAAATATCGACACCATACCGTATATACTGTACCGGCACCATACTAGGGTGTACAACCACTGGCAAAACAAAAAACATTACTTTTTCTCAAAAACTGCTTAGCACTCTACTAGGCTTACGTGCTAGGCTACATTTGTGAGTACCAGTGACTACATTTGTGCGTACCAGTTACTGATACCGGTATACAATGACACTGCAGTACCGGTACAGTACCTATACCAGTTAGTCTACTGCAGTTTAAATCACTAGCAGTACTGGTGCCTTTAAAAATCGACCTACAACCATTCCATTAATCTGATTTTTCACCTACCGGTATAGCTAGCACCATACACCTCACTAATACTGCAGAGTAGACTAGACTATCTTCGCTGATCGCTGCGACTCAACAGTCAGAAACCCAAACCAACAAACATGCTTTGCGAAGCTTGGTAACAGTTCTGAATTACGGTCACCGAATCCGCAAATACATTTTTTTTTTTTTTGTTATTTCAAGCCACTTAATTGCAGCTTAGGATTTTTGTGGTAGTGACGTACATGCATCATGGAGATGACCTAGTTGAGCATCGAACCCACGAAGCCAGCTGCGGAGCCCAATGCACCAACCACTCGGCCAACTCCATGTCATATTCGTCAACGACAGAGATGGCATCTATCGGCATGGGCCACCACGAGACCGCTAACAATTTTTGAAATCCCTTAATCAATCAATCAATCAAACTTTTATTTCCGCATTACGCACGTCACAACGTACCGGTACAATCATTCACAATTTACAAAAAATATTAGCATAATAACGGATAAAGGCACATGCAGCAAAACGAGTAAGCGTTGAAGCATGCCTGTCGAAAGCTGACTTGGCATGGCTGCATGACCCTAACAATCAAGATATACCTAGTGAACAGAATATTATAAACAACACATCAAATGAATTCCAAAACAATAAACACAAAAAAATGAGTAGCATGACAGGTCTACTAGTAATAAGAACAATGGAGATAATGATAATATGCTTTAACTCATGCAATTAAATTTAATCCGAATAAGACTGTGGGTATGCTTTTTCCTTCCCCAACGCTTAAACTAAACTTTCAACCTAATATTAACTTGGATGGTTGTGCTATTAAATTTGTTTCTGATGTTAAGTACTAAGGTGTTTGTCTTAATCAACATGGTAAAGATGATGCTGACATCAACAGGCAAGTACGATATTTATATTGCACTGCCAACACCGTTAGATCTCAATTTCATAGATGCTCTGAACCAGTAAAAAATGTCGTATTTCGCACCTATTGCATGTCTATGTACTCAGCTCATCTGTGGTGTGATTATTTAAAGTCAAGTTATAACAAGATTCGAGTTGCCTATAACAACGCTTTTCGTTTATTACAAGGTATATCAAAGTATTTCAGTGCTAGATTGTGTCAAATTTATGCCAATAATCCAAACTTTGATGCTTATATACGAAATTGTCTTTATGGGTTCTATCGACGAATTGAATAGTCTGAAAACTTAATAATTATTGCTATAGCCAATTCTGATGTCTTATTTTGCTCTAAATTTTCCCGTCATTTTAAAACAATGTTGTATGGTGATGTTAGTTAAATCTAATGTGCTTTCGTTATTGTATATATCTTTTTTTTGCGTTGTTTGAATATGGGCCGCATTCTTGTGCCTGAGTTAAAGAATAAATAAATAAATAAGCTTCTGATTTCAGGTTTTGATTTCAGGTACTTAGCCTATAATGCCGTAGGCTACCGTGTGTCCACGTAAAGCTAGGAATTAAAATAGCTGAGTTAATCGCTGAGATACCGTTCCCAGCCCACAAAGTGGCAAGGTGCATGGCTCTATTTGACACCTGTCTGGTTCAGGGGTTCAAAATCTGCTTCCGTCTGATGATGACACAAATATAGCCTACATTAACTTCATCAAAATTTTCGCACATTAATTGCTTTTAAATAATTTTTATTTCATAATTCTACCTGAGGATCTCATAACAGAGTGAAACAGGTTGACGGTTGTTGGAGGTTAAATTTGTCATTGACGTTCAGCAACGCAACAGATGCTGTTATAAGAACTTATCAAGTATCAGCAGACATCAGTATACTTGTTAGGCTTGTGATCATCAAGCATTCATTTTACAAACTAGACGTCGTTTTTGTCTACACTTGTGCTTCTCTACATAGGCGCAACTAGGGGGGGGGGCTAAGGGGGCTGAAGTCCTCCCCTTAGCCTTATGAACGACAGTGGATAAAACAGCTGTAAAAAATTTCAAGTACCAGTACTCGTCGTAATTTGTCAATATTCAACAGGCAATAGGGGTGGATCCAGGGGTGTTTGGGGGGATGCATCTCCCTAAAATCCGATTTTAAAACTGTTTTAGAAAAAATACATTTTTTTTCATAATTTCGAAACTTTTCGATAACAATAATTCTTACGCCTTAAGCACGCGTGATCGAAAATGTGCGAACACGTGCATCATACTTGGTGAGGCACGCACATATTGATGAGTTGCAGCTGACGTCATCATTTTCCCGCCAAAAGCACTGGACGGCAAAAAGAGCTTCATTCTTTTATAGTGTACATGCGCTTAATATGAAAAGATGTGGGGTGAGTGGAGGAAGGGATGGAAGAGTGTAGGGGGTGAGTGTGGAGAAGAGTGGGGGAGGTGTGAGAAAGTGTGTTGGGGTGTGGGGGGAGGTGGGGTGTGTGGAAAAATGTGGGGAAGGTGGAGTGTGTGGAAAAATGTGGGGGAGGTGTGGGAAAGTGTATTGGGGTGTAGGGGAAGTAACCTAAAAAGAGGTGTGGGGGAGGTGAGGAGAGGTGGGGGTGTGAAAAAGTGTGTTGCAGGTGTGGGGGGGAAGGTGTGGAGGGTGGGAAAAAATGGGAGAGGTGTGGGAAAGTGTTTTGGGTGTGGGAGAAACTGAAAAGAGATGTGGGAAAGTGTTTTGGGGTGTGGGGAAGTAATGGGGGAGAGGTGTAGGGAAGTGTGATAGGGTGTGGGGAAGTGTTAAAGGAGGTGTGGGGTGTGTAGGGAAGTGTGTTGAGGTGTGGGAAAAGTGTTAGGGGAAGTGTGGGGTGTGTGAGGAAGTGTGTTAGGGTGTGGGTAAAGTTGTGGGAAAGTGTGTTGGGGTGTGGGAGTGGTGAAAAAAGATGCGGGGAAGCGTGGGGGAGGCATGGGAAACTTCAACACCTCTCACAAAATTTTTCCACAGCCTCCACACCTCCCCTAACACTTCTACACAGCCCCTACACCTCCCCAACACTTCCCGACATTTCCCCCCCCCATCCCAACACGCTTTCCCACACCCCCCAAACCTCCCCCGATACTTTCCTACACCTCCCCCCACACCCCAACACACTTCCCCACACCCCCTACACTTCTACCCACATCTCCCTTTACCTTACCCACACTTCAACACCCTTTTCCATTCCTCCCTCAAAACTTTCTCACACCCCAACACTTTTCCACACCTCCCCCACACTTTAATTCCCACACCCCGTCACCTCTCCCACACACTTTCCCCCACACCCCCTACACTTCTCCCCACATCTCCCCCTACTTTCTCCACACCCCAACACACTTTCCCACACCTCCCCCAACATTTCTCCACACCTCCCCAACACTTTTCCACACCTCCCCCCACACCCCAACACACTTCCCCACATTTCCCCAACACTTCCCTACACCTTCCTCCACACCCCAACACACTTCCCCATACCCTCAACACACTTTCCTATACCCCAACACACTTCCCCACACCCCCTACACTTCTCCCCACATTTCTCCCTTACCTTCCCCGCACCGCAACACACTTTTCCACACTTCCCCAAAATTTTTTCATACCCCCCACACCCCAACACACTTTCCCACACCTCCCCCAACACTTCCCTACACCTCCATCCACACCCCAACATACTTCCCCATACCCTCAACACACTTTCCTATACCCCAACACACTTCCCCACACCCCCTACACTTCTCCCCTCATTTCTCCCTTACCTTCCCACACCGCAACACACTTTCCCACACTTCCCCAAATTTTTTCATTCCCCCCACACCCCAACACACTTTCCCACACCTCCCCCAACACTTCCCTACACCTCCATCCACACCCCAACATACTTCCCCATACCCTCAACACACTTTCCTATACCCCAACACACTTCCCCACACCCCCTACACTTCTCCCCACATCTCCCCTTTACCTTCTCCACACCTACCCCCACACCCCCAACACACTTTCCCACACCTCCCTTATCTTTTCCCCGCACCTTCCCCAACACTTTTCCACACCTTCCCCACACCCCAACACACTTTCCCACATCTCCCTCAAAACTTCCTTACATTTCCCCCCACACCCCAACATACTTCCCCACACCTCCAGCACACACTTCCCCACATCTCCCCCAACAATTCCCTACATCTCCCCACACTCCAACACACTTCCCCACATCTCCCCTTACCCACACCCCAACACACTTTTCCAAGCCTACCCCACATTTTTCCACACGTCCCATCCCCCCCACACACTTCCCTACACCTTCCCCACACTTCTCCACACCCATCTCTCACACTCTCCCATCCCTTCCTCCATACACCCCACACCTTTTTAAAGTAAGCGCATGCAGCGTACACTATGAAAGGTGACAGAAAAGACCTTTCTGCCGTCCAGTGCTTTTGGCGGGAAAATTCCGTGACGTCAATGCAACTCATCAATAGGGGCAAAAATTTAAATAAAATGTACCTGAAAAATGTTCAAAAAACACTAAAATGGCCAATGCAGTGTGTAGATTTGCAAAAAGTTTCCGAAGAAGCATACCCCCGGACCCCCTAGAGCCGTTTTCGTTCCTCAATTTGCATCAAATTCTGCCAGAAAAAATACGCTTGATTAAAATGTCAAAATTTAATGCTCTTGTCCTTGAAAAAATTTCTGAATACGCCTTTGACATGAAACATTTTCAAAGGGCTTATGTTATTTAGGCCCGTTTTTGGGTCTCAACGTCTAACGAATTTGTATGTAGTAAGCATTCAACCTAATTGAAAACTGCATACCCCCGCCAAAATTTTATTGATCCGCTCCTGACAGATAATATAAATTTAAGTTTTACTGAGGCATTTTTAACAATTAATGAATTTGTATGTCCGAGAATATTGTTAACTGCGGTTACGAGCAAGGTTAAAACAACAAAAATGTAATCTTTTAAGCTGATACCGGTATCTGTAAATTAAAATCATTAGTGAATTAAAATCGTTAACCGGTCAGAACAACGGTTAACCGGTTTCGCTTTGCAACCGATTCACCGAGAACGATCAGTTGATAAAGAAAGTGTTTTAAATAAATATGCCGCAAGTGCCAGTGAAAGATCTCATTTTATTGTTTAAATTTGCTTCGATGACGTTGACAACAAGCACCGAGTCCAAGATTGCTGCAGCACCATGACGTCTCTCTTCCTAATTGAAACTTTGCAAGTTGAACATTGTCGCGCAAGTTTTTTCAAGTAATTTGCATAATTTTTTTTCGTTGAAATAGATAGCAAGATAAGCATACCTTGGTTGAAAAAATGTTAAAAGACTCTTCATGTGCCGCTTTGGGATAGATTATAAACTAAATTTCACAAAAACTTCGCTTGCCTAATGCCTAGTGAAACTAGTTTCGGACATAACGCTTAGCTCTCTTCTGTTTTAATGCACAGATATTGATTTGAGCAAAAAAACTAGCCGTGGCTTTTCCTTGTTGAAATAGACGATAGACCAACGTCATCTCGCGAGATAGTCAGACATGATACTAGAAAATTACGAGCAATAAGGAACTAATCGTAATCACAAAAATGTATCAGACCCCCCTTACGAAAATCCTGATTGCGCCACTGCTTCTCTATTGCTGTAATTTGAGTGTAGCCTATAAATTAATTTTGTATTCGTTTGAAATGTTGCGTTCTTTTTTATTTTTTCAAATTTTCCGCGCAGACCTTTTTTTTGGAGCTCACGCTGCCTTTCAGTTTCATTTCGCGCTCACTAAGCAAGCTCTTAGAGCGAACGTTGCTTGTGACCCCTGCTAAGGGAGGCTAACAGGTACTAAACCTTGCCCAAGGATTACCTGGAGGGAGTTGTGATTGGGTACCCTCATTCATCCACCCTTGCTAGTTAGCAAGTTCACAACCGGATGTAGTTTTTACTCATACCCAGAAATTATATATCTTTTTTCTTTTCTTTTTTTCATTATAAATTTTTACCATGGCATTGAAGGCCAGTGACTGCGGTTTTGCAACAAATAAACATGCGGATGATTTTTGAAGATTTAACATAGCGTAAACGGAGAATCATGATAAGGCAATTAACAATCTCTTCAAAGTAAAACGCTGAAAATTTTCCTTTTACTTCATTGTAGTCGGTGATGTAGTTGGTCAATCAGGTGTCATTGCTAGGCCCAGTTTCCGAAGAATCTCCACCTTATGTTAGGAGGGGGCTTAAAATTTAGTTCTTAGTGAGTCCCCTTCAAAAGTATGTTGCAAGCTATAACTAACACTTCTAAAACTGTCTGAAGTGTGTGCAACTTAAAAACCCTTGTTCAAATCCACATCAAACTTCCTGGGTCAACTCTAAAAATGATTCATATTTGAATATTTAAAGGTGCGATTCAAAAATCATTTCAGCATTGTTGAAGGATTATGACGTCATATTGATGCGGTGTACAAGCTTAAGAAGACCACATATACTGTAGTTTACAATGGAGTTAGTAGCCTACACTACAAATGGTCAAATCAAATCAAATCTTCATTATACTCGCCGTATTACGCCGAAGCGTGTAACGAGTGGCGGGGCCCATCTCCGCGGCTCAGCGCCTGGGCAACACAGCTCCGAAGAAACGTCGCAACGGTGGCGAGTCGTTGACTACAAATGGTGACATACTTTTATCATAAACAGGCTGTATTGAAATGAGTACTGGTGGACCAGAGGGTTCCAGCCCAGGTTATGTTACTCGTTCTAAGACCATTAAGAGTTCTGCGAAGTACACCATGAGAAGAGTACAAAAAACTGTTCATGCACATTGTCGACAGCATGGCGCAGTGGTTAGGAGCGTTGTTGTTGCTACGAGTTACGACCATGATTGCAAAGTTAATGGTTAACTCCAACCCAAGTCTCATTGTTGCGTCCTTGGATAAGATACTTCCTGATAATTATCTCTGCTTGGTGGAATCTAACAAGCAGCAAATTAAAGAAATCAGGAGCAGAAGTCAACTAGAAAACAACGGCAACTCCGGATTCGTCTTACGTTTGGTGCCTCCATCGCTTTCAACTGACAGGAGGATAAGAAATTATCATAATTCATCAGCATCACTCATACCACCAATACACGGACTTGTGTAGTAAAATACTTTGCTAGTTTGGGGTTTCTTTCCATTTTTTGTGGTGTTGGGGCCGCCCATCTCATTTAACTTTTTGTAAACATTACTACTGTAACTTTGACCCAATGGGATAGTGGGAGTTGATTCCAACTATACTTGCGCTTTATGACAATTTACTCCACTGCGACCGAATAAACTTGCTAGATTTTACTCGACCTGTTTTCAGCTACATCAGCAATGATAGGATTGGTCAATGCAAGTCTCTGCCTGGGGAAGTTCTTATGGAAGTTCAGGCATTCATTCAGCTGCACCACCACAGTTGCTCCACTAATCTTGCAAACTCTTCACCAAAAAGTAGATAGCTTTGTTAAACAAATAGGGCATTATCATGATCATCCAGTTTCAATCCGGTGGGTTTTGGTCTTGGTCGAGGGTGGACAGACGCATCTCATTCTTTCAGCGATCGCTCTCACTCCCTCTTTCCATCTTGTGTGATTTGAAGCCTCGTACTCCCCCAACCCAATTTTATTTAAATTCTCTTCAACTTGCTCCTCCATAGCTGCTTCCTCGATTTCGCTGCCCATTCACTTCAAGCATCAATGCCTTCTTTAGAACGTTATCATCATCTCTCCTAACCGCTTGTCCATGCCACAATACTCCATTTATCCTTGCCATTTTATCTAATATTTCCTCCAAACCCAGCATTTTCATCAACTCCTCATTATTCTTTCTATCCACTAATTTCACTGCACACATTGATCTCAGCATGGCACTTTCCGTACTTCCTGAGATTGCCATCTCAATTTCCCTCAAATATCATCTGCACGTTATTTGGAAATGATGAAGGTATTCATCAGCTCGACTCTTCGGATCCTATTTTGGATTTGGCACCAGTAAGCAACTTGGATAGTGAACAGGTGAAAGAGATGTTCGTACAATCAAGTACAAGTTAAGATCCCTGGAGCAAAGCAGTTGGCCATGCAGCAGCAAGTCTAATGTGATAGCTAAACTAGTTGATTTGGTAGAACTTCAATCAAAAGGAGGATTTGGAAAACATTTCAAAATTGTGAAACCATTTCAAAAATTGTTAAAAAATGGAATGAAACGCAGATAGATCTCTTGAAACAGGGGCTTTCGTCCAAAGAAACTCAGTTATTAATCAATGATCAATGAACTTATAGTTTCTTTAAAACATCGGTTAATCATTTTCCGAGCAGAAGATGCAACTTACATCGTTTTATTTGTTAACAATGAGAAACTTATACGCTTAGAAACAGCTGTGTATGCAAAGAACTTGAAAACGTACTGAACTGCTGAAGCAAAGTACAAAGAAATCCACTGCAACATGGAAGACTTGATAAAGCTGCATGTTGATGAATTGGCACAGTAATGATGCTGGTGGGTTCTGCACTGCCATTACCTTATATGTGCAAAATCAGCAGAAAGCAACAAACTATTGGAGCAATTCAAAGAAAAAAAAAAAAAAGAAAGAAATACCGCACTGACATACGTACTTAGAGTTAAAGTGAACAGTAACTGACCAGTGTATTAATTGCTATTATTACCGTATACCAACATGCTTACGAAGTTATAAAGCTACATTTGATGAAATAAGTTTGTTCAATACCAAGTTATCTTCATGATTTATTTGAACAAGGGTTTTTAAGGTATATAGCAAAATTTTTTGTATTTTTGTGATGGTACAGACTCATAGCATAATTTAAATAGGGACTCAGTGGCGTCTGAAAAAAAAGTTGCAATTAAGTCCCCCCCCCCTACTTATGTCTTTAGCTTTCTCTAAAGCAGTGCTCCGCAACCGGTGTGCCGCGGCACACAAGTGTGCCGCGAGGCGATCCTAAGTGTGCCGCGGAATAATTATATTTTGAACCACTAAACTGAAAAAAAGATGAAAAGAGTGTATATGGTTTCCCGATTTATTTCAGAATTGCACCGATCAATCTCAAAAGATCTTTTTCAAGTTTCGCATAGTAGCGTAAGGATTATCATCACTTTAATTAATTTCCACATTTGCATAACTACCAAGAGACCCACACGTTGTACAACAGATTATTGTTGTTAGCAACCGAACCTTTTTCTTGAATATATCTAGATTTCCCAGCATTCTTGATGATAAGGAGCGTTTTATTGCCAATTACGAATATCACTTAGTCTTGGAAGTATAAACATAAAAAATTCCAGCTTTCGCTCGACACGTCTATCCCGTTGTGCTAACCTTTGACTAACCTCAGGAAGCCGCTTTTGTTTGATTTTTCTTCTCACGCAGCTGGAAGCTGATATTACAACTAACTTTGCTTAATTTTGAAGTGCGAACAACCTTGAGCAACGTTAAGGCGGCTGCACACTGACCTCGTTGCGATGCGCCACGATCATTGCGATCACGTTTGCGTCAAGTCCTGCGACTGCCAATGCCCACTGCTGCGATTTTCTTACGCAATAATCGTGCGACTGGTGCGATGCGATTCCAGCGACAAATTGCGCTATCTATGCACACTGAATGCGATTGAAGTGGCTGCGGTCATCGCAAGTGAAAAGAAGTGAGTTCTACGACGCTTGCGACAAAATTTTTCTACTTTGTCGTAGGAATCGCAAGCAACCTAGGTTGTAAAAGCAGCTGGTACCATAGGCTGTTGGCCATATTTGCTGTAGGAACTAAATTTATATTCAGTTTTTTGCCTAATCTTGAACTTCGAGTTGCCATTTCAAATATAGAGCCCAACATACAGCGATTAAGCTCGTTACGACAACCCCAAGCATCCCATTGAACTGCTGATAACGTTGATGTAGTTACAGTGATTTGATGTGTAAATTTTCTGCGCTTTTTTGCTGAGGTGTGCCGCGAAAATTCGGACATGGTTTTAGTATGCCGTGAGTAAGAAAAGGTTGCGGAGCATTGATCTAAAGGATATCTGCAAACAAAAATGAACAGCAGCACCACAGCAGATCAACTCATAAGAAATAGAATTATCGAACAACTGTAAAGCCAATCGATCAAGTTTATATCTACTTTGTTAGTCTACGTTTAAAAAGTGTGTTTTAACTTTGTCAGAGAAAGAATCCAATCCGATTCCGAAAAAAGGCTAAATTGAGAGTCCGCAGTCCAATCTTAGTCCAAACATAAAAACACTTGACAAAAATTTCTAACTGCTTGTTCATGATCACATTTTCACAGAGCAACCCCTTCAATCTAAGTTTAACTTACTGAAGCTACTCATTAGTCTATATGCTGCAAAATAGTTTTTAAGTGTTTTTTCAAAGGAGATATAAAGTAGCCTAATTTATAGAGTGTCAGTCCGGGTCCGATCCCATTCAACATTAAGCTACAATTCGGATAATTCAACTCCAACAAAAAAACGGCACAATCGAGCTCCGAATCCGATCCATGCTCATTTCTACCGTATGGAAAAGCACGAGACAAGATTCCCTTACCAATGAGTGGCAGGCCAAGTCAATGGCCCGTCGTCTCCATCGCTTTTCGAGATAGGAGAATGAAAATGCAAATAAGTATGCTAATAGAACAAAACAAATCGAAAATTTTTGTCACCCTTGGTTGTGTCTCTTGACTTATTCAGCCTTTGCTTTTATTTATTGGTTTTGTTGACTACGACATTCACGAGTAAGAGCTCTGGGAAGCCCCTCTTGGAATTTTTCGAAAAGGCTTAAAGCATTATTGGTAACGGTAATTCAAGTAATTGCCCGATTGATGATTGGTTTGGGTTGCTAAAAGTTGATGTTTAGGCAATGAAGGCGCCTATATCCGAACGCAAACCTTACAGGTCTCCTCTACAGAGTGGCCGAGTGGTTAGGGGAGTCATTTTACGACGACCATGATCAGTGGCGATTCTAGCACCTACAAAGTGGGGGGCCAATTTGGGGCCAAGCAGTGTTGTAGCGAGAAATTTTAAAAGGGGGGGCATAATTTCTAACGTTTTCTTTTCGGCAGAACAAAGTTGAAACTGATTGAGAAACAAGAAAGGCTCTAGGGGGGTGCGGGGGCATGCTCCTCCGGAAAAATTTTGAAAATTTACGTGCTATAATGGCTATTTTAGCGCTTTTTCAGTAATTTTCATGCATATTTCTTTTAAATTTTTTGACCTTGATTATGTGTGCTTCAATAAATACGACGCATTTTGTTCGCACATTTTCGATTATGCGTGCTTAAGGCTTAAGGCTTCGCTATCGAAGAGGTTCGAAATTATGGAAAAATTGTATACATCAAAAACATTGTTGAAAATGCCTGTTGGGGGATGCATACCCCTCATCCTACCCCCTAGATCCGCCCCTGGCCATAAGCTCAAGAAACCATCAAAAGAGTCTGGCATATTTCAGTCACTTTGCACCATTAATTTTGTTCTTTTTTACTAAAAGGCGGAGTCAAAAAAAGGGGGGGGGCGCCCCCCTAAATACGCTACTAGGGCCAAGATAGATTGAGGTGGGGCCACTGAAAACTGTGTTTGAGAAAAAAGAGTAAGTTCAAAGAGACTTGCAACCAAACTTAAAAAGTAAGCGAATTGCATTATGACACATTAAGTTATATACTTATTATTGACATTCCCTGCAACATAAGATGGCAAAATGGTCAGAGCGTCTGTTACTGGAGCGGTAGACTCAAGATATGACTCCGAGGCGAGTCAAACTGATTGCCTAGCCTACAAATTAGTATTCACAGTTTTCCTGCTAGAGCCTACGTTCGACTTCGACATTTGTGGGATAGCCAGTGAAAATATGTTCTCCGTAAAAAGCTTCTACCCCACTCGGCTGGTGGCAGTATTAAGATCAGGGCCGGCGCAACCGTCCCCCGTGCAATACGACCGGGGTGGGGGAGACACGCGTTTCTGGGGTCTTACTTCGGTGCTTGGGAGCCCACTTTCGTTACCTAAAGCCCTTTTTTTTGGTCTTTAATTCTGCGTGGAGATGAAAAGTGTTCTTTTGGGTTCAAAGACTTTTGCCTGTGGGACTTCGCGTTGAGTTTCAGGAGGGAGGGTGAGGGGCTACAATGAGAAGACATTGGCCTTGCTTAAGATTTCAGTAGCGTCTTAGCCCACTCGGCCATAAGGCTTTATGATAAACATATTGCAATTTTAGCTCTTTGTATCAGTCGCCTAACAACCGCAGGCTGAATAATGGTCAGGCAAGGAAGGTCGACTGCTTTATAACTTAATGATTACGTAATCTCAACAGATCAGATGGCCGAGTGGTGAGAGCGTCCGCCTCGAGAGCTGTAGACTTGGGTTTATTCCGAGTTTGATCAAGCTAATGACTTTAAAATTGGTATTCACAGCTTCCCTGCTTGACGCTCAGCATTAAAAAGGGACTGTGTGGAGAACAAGCCCGCAAGTTTACTTGTTGTGTCGTTGGGAAAGGCACTTAACGGGATTCCCCCATCTTGGTGTGGTAGACAGATGGCTGGCAACTCCTAAGCGAGCTTGTATAGCGCATTGATTGCTTTCTCGTGATAGGAAGATAAATAGCCTATGCAACAAAATATATAAAAAAATTCAAAAGCGATAATAAAACAAGGCAGCACTGTGTTGCCTATAGAACCAGTCCTCACTCAACCAAGGTCTCTCGCTCCAAACTCCACAGCCATCAACGAATGACGCATTAAAGCCAAGTTTACTAAGCACTGGCTGTTGTTGATACTAATAATACCATTATTACGCCTGCCAATGCTGCCACATTGCACATTGCTGTCTTTCCTATTTACAGTGCTTGCTGATTAGGCTTCAACAAAAAAATATAAAAAATACCGGTACATGACTAACTATGCTACAAAAAATTCGAAATGTCGCTTTTATTTCGATTAGCTACTATACCAAAGACACGATGCGTAAGGTTTTGATCTATTTAGTTTAGTTTTTTATTCCTCATTAAAACTGAGGGGGCCAATCTGGAGGCCAAGCAAAAATCTGGGAGGGGCCATGGCTCCCTCTGCCCCCCCCCCCTTAGAATCGCCACTGACCATGATCTCAAGGTGGATGGTTCAACTCCTACTAATGCTTCGTTGCTTCGTCTTTAGATGAACTGCTTCTGCTTGGTGAAATCTAAACAAGTTGGAAGCAAAACTCTACCGAAAAACTCGCTAGCAAAGACAACCCCTAAGCAAATTAATCTGGATGCGTCCTATGTACAGAAATTTTGTCGCTTTCTCGTGACAGGAGGATCAAAATGAAGAAATCAGAAGTCATCACAACACGTCTGAAACTCAGCGTTTTTTTTGAAAAAATGTGCCTCATTGCATAAAGCTCACTGTACGCACCAAGCCCCAGAAAGTTTTTGCTTTCTCTCCGGCTTCGACCCAATGACTCCCAATAATGAATATGTTATCGGCAGATGACCTAGTAATAGTAGACTACACAGTAGGCGTACTGTAGTTCGCATAAGGTTTTGGGCAAACTTAAATTTACCGTTTTTTTTTCCTAAATACGTTAGGCTAAGCTTTTTTACTGGTTAAGTAACCTAACGTTTAACGCCGTTGCCACTCCAATTTCTTATTAACTAATTGAAATTATTGAAAAAATCCAATCTTTATTTTACTCGCGGTATTACGCCGAAGGGTGTAACGAGTGTTGGCTTTGGCAACATAGCTCCGAAAAAAAAAAAACGCCAGAGTTGTCCATGGACCGGAATAGGAATTTTTTCCGGCAGGAATGCATCGATTTTTTTGAAACAGGAGCCGGAATGGAACATTTTTGTGGTTTACCGGAACAGGAATTCCGGTTGACTGTTATGTTACCGTACAGAACTCTTGCCTCGATTGTTTGTGTCAATTTTTATCTTTTTGCTAAAAAAGTTGGTTAAGTAGGTATAGATTCTTCATTGACTTTTGAGCACAGTCAGGGGCGTAGCCAGGCGGGAAGCAAAGGGGGCAACTTCCCCGACCCGAAATATTTTCAGTTACCCAAACCTACAAACAAATACCGGTACTAACTTAATGCAATAACGTAAGTCTACTAACAACGCAAGCAGGGGCGAATTAAGACCACTCGGGGGTTCACGTGCGTCCTTTTTCGACAAAAAACTACGCTGAAAGAAGTGTTTTTCTTGTAAAAACCCTAAAAATCCGTGGCGGCTGGGGGCAGAGCCCCCAGATTCCTGGTTGTGCCCCCCCCTTGCCGAATCCTGGGTGCGCCACTGGACAAGCCTATGAAGTTTTGCCCCCCCCGAAATTTTGGACTGATTACGCCACTGATCACAGTTCCCGGTTGTGCCCCCCCCCCCCCCCTTGCCGCATCACTGATCACAGTTAGGGATAGTGCTCCGCAGTGTTTCTGCAGAAATCATGACGCCTGATAAAGATCATTTCACCTTTTGCTATTGTTGTAGATAAGAAACATTTAGAAATAAGGAATTGCTCTTTTCTAAAATTTAGGAACGGATCGGAAGAGGAATAAAGGCTTTAAGTTTGGAGTAGAATTAGGAAAAAAATTCTTCGTTCCGGACAACTCTGATAGTGGCGAGCCGTTGACGATACTGTGTGCGATTTGAACGTCCCGGAAATCAAAGCCCTGTATTTTTTTTCTTGCGAAAGGGAATCCGTTTGTCTCTGTCTGTTAGCGTATCGTTTGTACAGTTATGTAGAGATAACGTCCTCCAAAGAATTTCGAATTTGTCATTTGATACTCATACTCGTATTTTACTCGTTTGTATAAAGTTTGAAAAACATTAGCACAAACTTCTAACAACTCAAATTACAATGATACCTTTGTCAAAGTAGATTGATCGTTGTTTTGTGATGCCGCCTAGCATAGCGGTATTAATGTCGGTATTTCATGTGCATTATAATTATGCGTGCTCAGTTAATAGCTAGCGGCAATTTAGCTATTTTGACATATTGAGTTCGTCAAAAAAAATATTACCAGTTGAGAAAATGAATATAAGTTTACGAACGGGAGTTTCAGCCAGAAAGCTATTAAGCTGCTGCATAGAACATTTGTTATTCTTATACTATAAATTTATTTGTGGCGTCAAAAGCACCGAGTAAAATGTGCTACAGTTTAGTCCATACATGTACTTTTACAAGGCCAATCTTTATTGTTTGTTTATACTGGATTACTGAATTAGAAATTAAAAATTAGCCCATTACAAAGTCTCCAAAATCCAAATAACATTAAAAAGCTATTTTTGTGCTGTGTCTGATAGTGATAACTAAACAAACGATAGCTTTAGGCCAAATTAATTTCATCAAAATAGTAACATTATAGCTTACAAAGCCCAAGCCTTGCGTTCGATTCTTGTTCGGTCAGTTTTAGAACAGTGCTCTGTACACCTTTAAATCTTTGCAGCAGTTGTTGCCATAGTGGTTATCAATTGAGTAGCATAGTAGTGGTTGTCGGCAACTTGGCGTAGTGGTGCGGAGCGTCGTTTTTATGGCAATCATGATCGCAAGGTTGCTGGTTCAACTACCACTAAGGCTCGTTGTTGCGCGTTTAGATAAGATGCTTCAGGATAATTATCTCTGCTTGGTGGAAGGAATCCAACAAGCCTAGCAAATTAAAGAAGTCGGAAGCAAAACTCAGCGGAAAACTCGGAAACAAAGCAACTTTTAAGCGAATCAGAATTCGTCTTATTTATAGCGCCTCCATCGCTTTCTCGTGACTGGAGGATAAAAGAAAAGAAATCGGCATCATGATATTACATTGCAAAAATTGGCACCGCTACGCGCAGCATGCAAAGGCAATAAAACGACCATGTGCCGATAAATGTAGATTTTTTTCAAATCTAGTTCATTTGCTACAGTGAATCACATTAATCACCCAAAGCTTCGTAAATATATCAGGTCAATAGAGGAAATGATTAATATTAGCCACAGATTAGCTGCGCGGACGACTGGATATAACGTGTAGTTAGTAAACCTACAACTCGGTGAAGCTTTTTTTCTTGACGCCAAAATATTTTAATCTACATGTCAAGGGGAATCATTTTGCTTATGTCGTACTGATGACGTCGGTAAGGCAGAAACAGCAGTTGTAGTCAAAGCTAACTACAAAATGATGAGCAAAACATACAAAATAATGCCGAAGCATGATATTTGAAGTTTGCACGAGTTTCCGTTGACAGCGCGCAGCCGAAAGAATGCATGGATTTTTATCTTATTTCATCGTGAAAAGCAAAGCAAATACTAAAACCGTTTACTTTTGATGCTCTGGACATGAGTTGAGTATCAACGTCGAGTGCATCGAAAGTACTTTTTACGAACAAAACAAGAATTGCGGAACTGTATTTAGCTGCATATTTATCCTGTCACAAGGAAGCGATCAAAGCACTGTAACGAGCTGGTTTAGGAGTCGCCGGCCATCTGTCTACCGCTTTAAGATGGGGGAATCCCACTAAATGCCTTTCCCAACAGCACATTAAGCAAACTTGCCGGCTTGTTCTCCACACTGTCCCTTTAATGCTGAGCGCCAAACAGATAAATTGTGAATACCAATTTTAAAGTCATTGGTTTGACCCGTCTCGGAATCAAACCCCAGTGTACAGCTCCAGAGGCAGACGTTTTCACCAATTGGCCTTCGGAGCTGTAAAGCTTTACTGCTACGTTTTTCTTTTTGGCAGCTGATTTAATTTAATACAGTAAACCTTGCATATAACAGACAAAATTTTAAGTCCGGATTATGTAAACCTCGCATATAACGGACAAATATCGCTGGTACCGATTTGTCCGTTACATGCGAGGTTTGCTGTAGTTTAATACTTTCAGCGCTCATCTTTTTTTAGGCCTAACGAGTAGTTAACTTCAAAATGAGTACACCAACTCCTGAAAATCCGGGAGAATGTTTGGCGGGCGAAGTATTCGGTGGAGTTTTAGTGTCCGTTGTAGTTGTTACCAATGCAATATCCATAATTCTTACTTGGTATATAATGAAAAAAAGAACTGGCAGAAGAGAACGCTACACCAATGATGCAAGGACTAGTTCAAATTCTTTCACTCAAGCTGGGACAACTCCGGCCGCTGCGGTCAATCCAATTGATGAATTTGGAATGGATTCAGATTTTTCCTCAGTAAGCGGACTTGGCCACGAACAAAGCGGACAATTTCATTCTAGGGAAAACATTCAAATTCAAGAAAGCAATAATCAAGAATCGATGAGCAGTGAAAATGCTCATGAGGTAACCTAAGTGGTCAATAAGTTATTCAAAAAATTAAATCTTCATTATACTCGCGGTATTACGTCCGAAGCGTTTATCGAGTGGCGAGGTTCATCTGCACGGCTTAGCGCCTGGGCAGCACAGCTCCGAGAAGAAGCAACACAGCGATGGCGAACTGTTGGCGACACCTTATCCGATTTGACCGGCCCGGGAATCAAACCCAGAACCTCACGCGCCGAAAGCGATGTCTTTAAGCACTACGCCAACTGGCCGATGTTAGCATTATTTGTTCGAGATATTTTGCTTTGAAGACCGGTAGCTAAAACATCTTTTGCTCGAACTGAATCAGAGACACGGCCTAGCGTCCGAGCGCAGTTTACAGATCCAAAGTGGCGGTTTCGATTCGCGGCTGGAGCGGACAATCACGTTTGGCATATATACAGTGCGACTGTTTCGCATCCTTCCTCAATCGATTGAATTTTTTGTTTTAGTATAATTTGAGAATAACTTCAGTTATTCATATAGGCTATTTGTGTTTTTTTTGAGGTTTACTGCAAATCAGTGCATAAAAACTTTTGGGCTTTGCGGAAGGATTTGCCCCAACAAAATCAAACAACCGAGATTATTATCAAATTATATTGAACTGAAAACTCAACAGAATAAGGGAGATCACGAAGAGAGCTCGCGCTTTTCGAGTAGAGTACGCTCGTTTCAAAGCTTTTTCACTGAAGTATAAAAGTGATATTTTTTTAGAAACCAAATTTTCACAGCAACCCGACGACGCCTGAAGCACAAAATGGAGATGCAAATATGCTTGAAAACGAGCAAATATACGATGAGCCAGAAGGACTCGAAAAATCCGCTGCAGAAGTTCCTCAACCTCACATCGAATCGGTACAGCGAAATTAGCTTCAATGACTAGCTGGGCGGGATTTATCAATAGGCTATGCAGGCTGAAGCCTTGGGCATCGTCGCAAGAAAAAATACTTTTTTGAGAGGGATCAACCGTGAAGATCTGTATCTATTTAGAGATGAGCCGCGTCATTCTCGTTGAATCCCAGCGGCAACGTGAATTCAAGATAGCCTCGGGCCTCTCTTTGTCTAGATCCGACTTTAATGTCCAGTGTTGATGCAGTTAGGCCTACTGCCTCTGATCGATCATTTATTCAAACAATTAAGTTATTTACACACAGAGATGGGCGCGATACTCAACTTTTGAGTTAATCGATATCGACACACGATACTTAAAAATAAAGTTAATCGATTCCGATACACGAAACTTTGAAGAGGTGTTAAATCGATGCCGATATCGATACTTGTATCTCGATACAATATCAGGAAAAAAATCAATTAAAAAATTGGTTTACAAATGAATTTAAAAAAATGCTGCAAGTTTACAATCTGCGGACTGATGAACACGCAGTCAACACCTGGTAAGATTGATCGAGCTCAAAAACAGTATCGAGATACTTGTATCGGCGATGCACAAAAGCATGCTTACTCGATACCGATACTGTAGTGAAACACTTAAACGATACCGATATCGATACAAAAGTATCACGCGATACGTTTCGCCGACACAAGAATCTCGATACTGCCCATCTCTGTTTACACAAAGCAATCGCAAATCTGTTTTATTTTGCGCTGTGACGCTTATTAGCTGCGCGTCTTCGTTTTTTTCAAGACTAAAATGTAGTGGTTGAAGACATCGTTATGGGTGCGCAAGGTCTTGGGTACGATTACTCGGCTGGTCAAATTGGACACAGTGTCGCTCACGACTCGCCACCGCTTTAGCGTTTCTCCAGAGCTGTGCTGCCAAGTCGCGGAGATGAGTCCGCCACACGTTACATGTTGCGGCGTACTGGTAGGCCTAATGCTGCGTGTAGGCCTATAATGAAAACTTGATTCTTTTTAAATAAAAGTTCACGATCAAACCACACACCAAAAAGTTTACCTTTGCTTTATATTTTTTGTCACATTTTCGAATTAGAAAACTTTCACTTCAGCTGAATTATGTTTGCGAAAATTGATATAGTTTATTCATCATGATTTCAACACTTGTTGTTTTTAGAATCTTAGAGAAAACAAATATGAATCTTTGAAAAGCGATGTTGTCTTCAGGCCTCCGCCTAGTCCTAAAGTTTTAAAACCAGAAGAGCAAGAAACAGATTACATGCAACCCAACATACGACCTCCTTCGCGTGAAGTTTCAAAAGAGCCTCAAGAGCAGGAAACGGACTACCTAGAACCCAATGTTCGACCTTTTGTTTCTCCTCCTTCAGATGAAGCTCACCGAGCCACCTACGTCAATCAAATATCATTGCAAGAAGAAGAATATGAGGAATTTGGAAATGAGCCTCCATCACCACCAAAAAGAAACAAAAAGCGACACTGAAGAAATTATTGCCCAAGAATTATTCTGGAAAAGTTGTAGCGATAATGCGATCAGATGGCAAGCCAGCAGTGCCGAAGAAAGATGGCACGGGCTGGCATTTTTGCAATCTAGACCACCCATGGCCCGGAATCTTTAGCCTATTAACCATAACTGACCTGGCAACTTTTCCCAAAAATAAAGCCTAATAACCCACCTAAAGCTTATTCTTATATAAACCTTCAATCACACTAAACCCCACGAAAGGAATTTCAAAAATTGCTAGTGGCCCAATAAGAAACAGAAGATGGAAATGGGCCGTTAGCGGACCAGTGCATAGACCGGTTAACGCTCGCTAGTTAATTTCTTAGCAGCCCATTCTGTCTCCAGTGTGGAAGTTCTGTTTATTGTCCACAGCTGTCGCGAAAAAGACTAAAATAAACTAAAGTCCGGTGGATAATTAGTTGATGAGTACAGATCTTTATTTGCCACGATGAGCTGTTACCGGAAAAATCGTTGAAATACTTCATCTTTTTTGTTGAAAAAATATACGTACCGGTATAAATTGTTTCTATATCATGCAATAATTTGTCGTCTTATTTATGGCTAGAAAGTTCCAGGACCGTCTAGTTGGCGCAGTGGATTAAAACATCGCTTTCGGTGCGGAAGGTCTTGCGTTTGATTCTCGAGCCGGTCAAATCGGACACAGTGTCACAAACAACTCGCCAGCACAGTGATGCTTCTTCAGAGCAGGGTTGGCGAGTCGGAGTCGAGATTTTTCTTGGGAGTCGGAGTCGAAAAATTATGCTTGCCAGAGTCGAGAGTCGAAAAAATATGCTCAACTCTGACTCCCAATCTTTCGCAGGAATGGAAGACTTTTTATGCCATGAACAAATTACCAAAGTATACTGTTGGCCTAAGTAAAAGTAAGCCAGGTAGTGTTTTGCAAATCAGTTGAGGTGAGCTAGCTTTTCTAACCAGCAAATGTAGTAAACAGACGTCTTCTTTTTAGCCAGGGTTGGCGAGTCGGAGTCGAAAAATTATGCTTGCCAGAGTCGAGAATTGCCTGAATTATGCTGCTTCAGAGCTGCACTGCCCATGCGCTAAGACGCGGAGATGGACCCGCCACTTGTTCACGCTTCGGCGTAATATCGCGAGTATAATGAAGATTTGATGGAAGTTCCAGGTTTTTAGCATCGTCTGGTAACTGCTGGGTGCAAACACTAGTACGGGACTTCTTTCAGCGGTATACTAAGCAGGGGTAAAGTGATCTTTTCCCGATCCCAGAGCTAGTTTCCTCGAATGAAACCCCAAGGCGTAGCGTCTTCTACAAAAGACTGAGAGACTTTTCGTCTGGGACCAGCGTGCAGGGCGCCGCCTGCGTCCTTCGTAGCTGCAGCCATGGAAAGTGCATTGGTTTGACAGAAGTCATTCGCACGAAATTAATTGACATTTGAACTTAAAAAGTTGAACTTGAGGAATGTCCATTATGATTTTGCACATGAAGTGAGTTGCTGACTTATATCACTATAAACACGAAAATATTAAGTCAAGATAGGAATTAACACAAAAAATCTGAAAAATCCAACGTTATCCATGTGCCCGCGACCACTCATGAAAAACCGAAGTAATAACTTACTGTATTTATACAAAACACTATTTCGCCTTGCACGTTTCATCAGTGCATTTGGTGCGACTGATACTTACTCAAGGCAATATAACGCCTGCGAAGGATTTTTTGCTAGTGATTTGTAACTATACGTGCTACTAGAACCCGCAAAAACCTTCTCTCTCAAACCCGTTAGCACATGAAACAGCTGGGGACATCGCAAGCACTACGCCTGTGCATAGTGCATACAGTCCACAATATAATTATAGTAAATGTCTGCGCTAAAGTCACAAACTAATTTATTAACTCATGAGATATAGAGCAAACTCAGCAAAAAAATGTTCGTTTTTCCCGCGCATTCGCTAAGCCAAATAGAATCAACTTCGCTTGAATATCAAGAAACACACAGTAAGTTTATTTCTACGATTTTCGAGTTTATTGCTGTGTAATTTGCAGCGACACTACCACTTGCAGAAACATATCAAAGCTAACAAGATATTTTCTGAACTTTGAAGCAAGTCATTTCGCGTAAAACCATCCAAATTTTGTCGAAAAAATTACGCAGGGGAAATATCAATAAAATAAGCTATCTTACTGAATTTTTACCGTCGCTTGGGCGTAACTATGTACGAAGATATTAGCGTTCAAAAAGAGCGGAAACAATGAGTTTTCCGCCAGTTTTTCGACGCTTCAAAAAAAGCCCACGAAGAACAGGGTTAACAGCAGAGTTGCGAGCTAGAAAGCATTTTTAATAAGTGCGCTTAAAGTTTGCAAACTGAGTTCCAAGTTCAGCAATTCCTATCGAGTTTAGGCCAAGTTTAAGTACTTTCTGCCAAGTTTAGGATAAGTTCAAAACTCAATCTATATTTTCGAGATCAATTTCAGGGATTTTTGCTCATAGCATTCACGCTCGCAGCCCAGAAAAACACTAGTTCCTATCCAGTAAAAACAAAGCATTACGTTTTCTATTAGTCCATTATCGCAAACAAAGATAAGAAGCTGTTCCGGCTTAATAGCACTCACCAGAAAGATGAAAAATTAGGCTGCAAAAACTGTTCACACAAACTTAAAAACGCATTACACGCTTAGTCTAATCAAGCAAATGCAATCGATCTAACTCTAAATCCAGAATTCACAAATTTTCAAGTATTTGTATTGTATTTAGTTGCATACTTAACCTCCTATCACGAGAAAGCAATCCAAGCGCTTTAACAAGCTCGTATATGAGTTGCCGGCCGCCAGTCTAGTGCACCAACATAGGGAAATCCCGTCGAGTGCCTTTCCCAACGGCACAACGAGCAAACTTGCAGGCTTGTTCTCCACACTGTCCCTTTAGTGCTGAGCTTCAAGCAGGAAAACTGCAAATACCAATTTTACAGTCATCGGTTTGACCCGACCAAGAAAATCATAGTTTGCAGCTCTAGCGACGGACGCTCTTACCACTAGGCCCACCGAGCAGTAAATCTTGTTCGAAAACCACTCTTTTTTTGTTGGAAATATAGCGTGGTTCTCAATATAACTATTAAATTATTTTTCAAAAAATCTGTAATAAAACCTACTGTTACAAGTATATAATGCACTAGCTAGTTTAACTAACCTACAAAAAATATCTAAACACTCCAAAAAACAATGAAAAATACCAGCAAAATTTTAAAATTTTCTATTCAAAAAAAAACGTCTAAATAGTTTGTTTTTCCGACAAATCGGTAATATTCCCGCTTTTGGCTTTAAAGTTTCTTAAAACATGATGTTCCAAAAGTGTTGGGCACATTTTGACATTGGATATCTCGAAAACTATTAAGGATACAAAAACTTACAAAAAACTTAATCAACATCCCTACAAAAAAACTTAATGTAATTTGCTCAACTTCTATCTTACTACCATTCATAGTTAAGGAAATATAGGGACTTCAAATGTGGCTAAAACTTTTGGAATACCCTAAATTATTGAATCTCATTGCACAAACACACTAAAGGCAAAAAAAATTCAAACAAACAAATATAAAACTCAAAGGCAAAAAGCAAAAATTTCAACTTAAAATCCGCACAAATCGCTCAGTTGTATTTCAACAGCATAAATGCATTTTAATTTGCTGCTTGTCAGAATCCATCAAGCAGAGATAATTATCGAGAAGTATCTATTAAAGGAAGCAACAACGAGGCTTGGGTGGGAGTTGAACCACCAACCTTGCGATCACGATCGTCGTAAAAACGCTGCTCCAAGCCACTATGCCATGCGCTGCCAACTATAGAATAAACGAAAGCCCACACTAATCTCACGACCAGCACCGAAACAACTAATTTTCATGAGCGCTAAATAAAAGCGTTTTTACAACCCAATAAAAAGAATGGTATGCCATACAGTGGAGAGTATAACAATGCTAGGCATAAACACCGTCCCAGAACTAGATGGTAAGATTTCGTCGAAGATCTTAGTTGTTCTCGCCTTGGCATCCCACCAGAACATCTATCCTTTGTTGCGGAGGACTGACATTCTTGGAGGCGCCAACTAGATCAGCTGCCCCCACCTCCCAGGATAAACAGGTCAAAAAAAGTTAGTTAAAATATCCGTGGAAACATCTCAAAAATTTGTTGGATTATTTTATATGACTCTTGCTTTGGCCCATTCAAAAAATAAAATAACATTTTTGCATTGCTGTTGAGAAACAATAACAAATAAAGTTTTATTACCGTACTTTACGAACCCTTGGCGCACTGACAACAAACTGCCTTGACTGTTTTTTTTCACACATAAGGCGTTATGGACTATAAGACACAACAGTTTTTGAAAAGTATCGGGTTACCGCAAAAAGCTCATTAAACAAAAAGCTCGATATTTTAACAGCAATAAAGCATATCTCACAACCTGATCCACATATTAGGCGCACGATCAATTTTTGAAAAAAAAAAAAAAAAAGTTGAAGTGCGCCATATAGTCCGTAAAATAGGCAACTATTATCGAAGACTTAAGTAAAAACCGGTCGCTTAATTGTCACCGATGAGACTTAGTAAGTCGAAACAGAGCTCACTCAGTTGTCTCAGCGTTATTATGAAGCTTTGGTACTTGAACCAGTTAAAACCAGTGATGTAAACTCTCAAGCATTTTAATGGAGTTGGGTAGGTTAAAACCTGCAAGCCCAGTTCGAACTCTTCATTTTTAATTTTGCAAATTCAAGTTCGAGTTCAGCACTTTTATCGAGTTCGTTCTACGTTCAAGTAGTTTTCGTTCTATGTTCAAGTTAGGATAAGTTAAAACTCGATCAACTTTTTCGAGTTACAGTTTCAGGCCGAGTTCTGGGACTTTTGCTTTTCGAGTTAAGTTCGAGTTCGAAAAAAAAAAGAGCGAGTTCAGCGAGTTTGAATTCGCACCCCCGGTTGAAATCAAAAAGTGTCATCGCTAATAAGCAAGATGTGAAATTATAAGCTACGGCAAATTAAAAATTTGCAACATTTTCGGAAAAAAAGTATCCGCAGCGAAAAGCAAAATGTGTTTCACAGAAAAGCTGATTTAAAAGCAGCTGGCTCATCTGGCTGGATCAAGCGACAATTTTAGTGCAGAGAACTAGAAGCAGAAAGCAATGAAAAATTTCAAAGCATAATTTGGTTCTTCGAACTTTTCGTGATTTCTTTATGGGGAAGAACAATGCTGTTGAGCACCACTATCTCGGGGTAGACTTTCACCCCTCGGCCTAAAAACAAAAGTAATAAGTCAATAAAAAATAAAAAAAATCAAAATAATCTTCATTCTACTCGCGGTATTACGCTGAACGCAGTGTGTAAATGAATGGCGGGTCCATCTCCGCAGCTTAGCGCCTGGGCAACACAAAAACGTCGCAGCGGCGGCGAGCCTTTAGCGACAATGGGTCTGATTTGACCGAGCAATGTGTATAGTAAGGCCGACGAGAACTTGGTTTTAGTCAAAACATTCAGTTATTCGAAACAGCACTCACCTAATACTGTAATGGAAGGGATCAATTTTCCCTCATCATCAAATAAATTGCCACTTATGACCTTGGAAAAAGGAGCATTGGGGTTGGGTTGTTGGGCAGTGCCTTCCACTCTGGACCAGTCGCCCACCACCGAGTCCCAACCAATGATAGCGTTCAACACACAGCAATGGTCCTAAAACGTAAAATACTGTCGGCAGTGTGGTCGAGTGGGTCGGAGCGTCGTTTCTACGACGGCAATGACCGCAAGGTTGATGGTTCAACTCCCACCCAGTTTGATGGTTTAATACCACGAATATAATTAAGGATTGATTTTTTATGGATACCCCTACCGCAGCCCAAACGAAATCTTGCAGAAAGAGCGCACACGGGTGAACTGCGTGACATGGAAATACAGCAAAAACTGACTTACATAAATGAAGGCGCCGACAGAATAGCGAAAATTCATCCGGCGCTACAATTTCCAAAAATCAAATCTTCATCATACTCGCGGTATTACACCAGAGCGTGTAGGGATTGGCTGGAGCCATCTCCACGGCTTAGCGCCTGGGTAACACAGCTGCGAAGGGGTCACAGCGACCGCGCCGTTGACGACACTGTGTCTGATTTGATCGCTACGGGAATCGAACCCGGGACCTCCAGCACCGTTGGCGGTGTCTTGAACCATTACGTCAACAGTCGGTTTCGAAAAAAGTTGAGCATATTTTAAGTCCGAAAAAAAACCCTGAAAAATTCGGTAAAGCCTATCTAGTATCTTACCTTTAACTCAGCTCTAGGAAGGATTATGGAGTTACATATTCTCACTCCGGCTTTAATTTCAGCTCCATTCCCTATGGATACGTTGGGACCAATAACAGCAGAGGAATGAACGGAAGCAGACGGATGAATAAACACATCGCCTAAAAAATCAACACAAACTAAATGAAGGAAAAACCAACTCGGCGAGGTGTTTTGAAAATCTATTAAACTTGCACAGTTCTGCAACTTAACAGCTCAGATGGTCGAGTGGATTCAGCTGTAGTCAAGTTTGATTCCGAGTCGGGTCAACCCAATTGGTATTCACAGCTTCCCTGTTTGACGCTCAGGATTAAACAGTGTGGAGAACAATCAAGTAAGGTTACTTGTGCCGCTGGGAAAGGCACTTAGCTAGTTTCCCTTATCTTAGGGAGATAAACAGATAGCGGGCAACTCCTAAGCGAGCTTGGTATAGCGCTTTCATCGCTTATCACTTTCTATCATTTGTATGGCCGAGTGGTGAGAGCGTCCGCCTCTGGAGCTGTAGACTCGGGTTTGATTCCGAGTCGGGTAAAACCAATAACTTCAAAACTGATATTCACAGCAGGGCGTTAAAGGGGCGGAGAACAAACCGGTAAGTTTACTTGTTGTGCGGTTGGAAAAAGCACTTAGCGGGATTCCCCCATCTTGGTGTGGCAGACAGATGGTCGGTAACTCCTAAGCGAGCTTGGTATAGCGCTATGATCAATTTCTCATGATCGGAGGATAAATATGCAACTGAATTAGAATGCAATTATATACATAAATACTTCTGTCAAGTTGATTTTTTCTGCTACATACTACTGTAATACGATGCAGGGCTCATAAACTTCACCGAACAATAATGGCGGCCATTAGGTCGACGACTTATAATGACAATAAAATGTCAGAAAAAATCATACTTTCATTATACTCGCAGTATTATACCGAAGCGCGTAACGAGTAACGGGATCCATCTCCGCGTATTGGAACCTGGGCTACATGGCTCCAAAAACGTCGCAGCGGTGGCGAGCCGTTGGCGACACTGTGTCAGATTTCACGGTTCAGGAACCGAACCCATGACCACCCGCTCCAATAGCGATAAACAACTGAGTTAACCCGCTGCACTGTCACAACTTACCGATTATTTTAGGTCCAGCTTCCATAGAGCCACATGCCAGCCTCTCTGGATTTGATTTGTGATATTCCGACAAGTATAATTTATTTGCGTGGATAGCGGATCTGGAACAGATGAGACAATGCAATGAATATGGCTTCCTAATTGACACAAAACTCAGCAGCTAAAGTCGCGGTAGTAAAAAAAAGGACAAAATCAAATTTTGTCAGGTTTTAACCGAAAGTCAGAATCAAATCTTCATTATACTTGGGGTATTACGCCGAAGCGTTGCGGGAGGTCCGATTTCCGGGCCGGTCAAATCGGATACATTGTCGCCACCGCTGTCATGTTTCTTCAGAGCTGCGTCGCCCTGGTGCTAACTCGGGGAAATGGGTCCGCCACTCGTTACCTTTATTTTAATTGTTACCTAAGATGTGATTGTTTTAATTGGCTTTCCTCACCACTGCAAGTGAAATATCTTTGGCATCAGGGTCATCCGCGACGTAAAAAATGTTTGTCGGCAGCGTGACATAGTGGTTCAGAGCATCGTTTTTACGACGACCATGATCGCAAGGCTGATGGTTCAACTCCCACTAAGGGTGGCTGTTGCGTCCTTGCATAAGATGCTTCACCATAATCGCCTCTGTTAGGTGGAATCTCACAAGCAGCAAATCGAAGAAGTCAGAAGTAAAACTGAAGCGGAAAAAGTTGGAAACAAAGGCAACTTCTAAGCGAGTCTGGATTCGTCCTATGTATAACGCCTCCGTCGCTTTCTTGTGGCAGGAGAAGATCAAAAAATATATCAAAATCTCTTACGCGGCAGATTTGATTTGTCCCCAGACCGAGTTCGTCCTGAACACAAACATTTTGCTTGAGCTAGCATAAGGAGTCAGAATTTCTTTTTCCAGCGATATTTTCTCTGCATTGACATTATCGCATCCTTCTCTGAAACAAAGAAATTTAGGAGTTAAAATATGATAATAATAGTACGATGCAATTATTCTCGCGGTATTATGCCGAAGCGAGTAACGAATGACGGGGTTTATCTCAGCGGTTTAGCGCCTGGGCAACACAGCTCCGAAAAAACGTGGCAGCGGTGGCGAGTCGTCGGCAACAATGTAAATTTGACTGTCCCAGAAATCAAACCCCAGACCTTCCGCACTGATATTATTACCGTTACGATATCTGGCCGGTTCTTTCTTAAGATAACTTTACAAACTAAAAAAGCATCAGGGAAATTTTCTTACTCGTATTTTTGTGCTTGATGATCATGAAAAATATCAGAAAGTTTCTTCAAAACGTCGAGTGAGAAGACATAGACGCCACAATTGATGAGCTCGCTCACAAACGTCTCCGGTTTCTCCACGTAATGCTTAGCTTCGTGACTGTCTAGGTCTTTTACAACACAGCCATAACTCAGAGACTCTTCAGGTGTGGCCTGAAAAAGCAAGAAATTTAATGAATTGTAAGGATTAGCATATTATTGATTTTATTATTACACTTACGACAACAACAAAAAAATGAAATTTTTATTTCATTCGCAATATTACGCCGAAGCGGGGAACAAATGGCTCGGTCCATTATCACGGTTTAGCGCCTGGGCAGCACAACTCCGAAGAAACATCGCAGCGGTGGCAACTCTGTGTCTGATTTGACCGGCCTGGGAATTGAACCCCATGCCTGCCGCACGCAAACTTAACCACTATTCTTCGACATCAAAAATATATCTATTAATGCTTAGAATCGACAAAGCTAAAGATTGGCGATAGAAAAGACACGATTTCACAAAAATCACCACAATCAACCTACCTCAGTAGCAACCATGGTGATTCCATCATGTGGTGTGACTTCGCGGTGGAAATTCATGATGTCTCTCAATGAAAAGTTGCAACAAACGTCCGAGTTGAAAACGAAGAAAGCGGAAGACGAACCAGCTTGAATCTGATCACGATAATGATGCAAACCTCCTGCCGTACCCAGTGCTGTATGCTCAGGATAGTAACTGTGTAAAAAAATTGTGAGTTGCATTTAGCTCAGTTGTTAAAGCATATCGCTATTGGTGCGGGAAGTCTGGGGTTCGATTCCCAGGCCGGTCAAATAGGACACATTGTCGCCAACGGCTCACCACCGCTTTCTTCAGAGCCGCGCAAGGCGATAAGCCGCGGAGATGAGCGCCGCTACTCGGTACAAGCTTCGGCAAAATACCGCGAGTGTAATGAAGATTTGATTTTTTTATTTCGGCACCTTAATTTTCAGGATAAAATGCGACCATCAGAAATGACCTTACTCAAGGTTGATGGTTCAGATCTTTCCTAAAGCCTCGTTGTTGCGTCCGTGGATAAGATGCTTCATGATAATTATCTCTGCTTGGTGGAATCTAACAAGCAGCAACTGAAGTAGTCGGAAGGAAAAAACTCCAGCGGAAAACTCTAAAACAATTACTTCTTGATAGAAAAATAATTGAACCAATTAACCAAGTCCTGACTTTGAAGGCGATTAACCTTTCTCAGTGTGGTCACTTTTACACTTAAATTGTTTACTTGATTGCAAGAGACGCGTGTTCTTTCTTCATTTGACTGATAAATTCATTGATATTAACATCTAGAGGATAAAACCCAATCAGCAGAATTTCGCGGATTTCAGGAATCTGAAAAAACACTTTCTAATATGATCGACTGGTTAAAATAGGGGTAACGCAACAACATCGCCATCCGTACGAGAGACCTGGCGTTCTATTCCTGGGCCGGTTAAATCGGACGCAGTGTCGCCAAAGGCTCGCCACCGCTGCGATGTTTCTTTGAAGCTGTGTTGTCCGGGCGCTAACCCTCGAAGATGGATCTCGCCACTCATCACATGCTTCGGCGTAATACCGCGAGTATACTAGAGATTTGGTCTTTTGCTAATCCGTCCGTAATTTGAACGCCCAGATGAAACATACATGAGAAAACCTTTAACCTTAGAACAAGCTTCAATATGATGCTGGATGATAGGCAAGCCTGCGATAGGGAAAAGAGGTTTAGGAGAATCCAAAGATAAAGGTCGAAATCTCGTTCCTGTAAAAAATACAATCATTTGGAAAAAGCTCATGCACAAGTTTACAACACAATAAGCAAAAGAACAACCAAAAGTACTGTGTTCAATGCGGTTGAAGCCCTGGAGGTCGTCCCCCTACTCGAAATGCTCCGCCTCCAGCTCGAGGTGCTGCCCCCGCGGGACTCCTACGAATAAGCGGTTCTAGAAAAGCAATAACTAAGGACTTCAACAAAAATAATTTCACAGACAAAATGAGACCAGAAGGTTGAAGGACGAGAAAGCCACGCGATTGCAGAGAGTGGCTCCACCAAACAATTCCATTTGCTGTAAAAACATATCGTTCTTTGTGCTACAATAAACATGGGACGAAAGTAGCAGGAAAAATACAACCTCAGTAAATCTTAAAACTGGACGTTTCGACAACATAGATTCGGCTGTCATCATCAGCAGTGTAAGCAAGGCAAAACAACGAAAGTTTCTGTGTTGGTTTGTGTTCTTTCAGTTTTGCGCTGCTTGCTCACACTGCTGATGATTACAGCTAAATCTATGTTGTCGAAACGTCCTTTTAAGCATTACTGTCGCTTTACTTTTCCTCCTTAAGCTATATAGTTCTTTATTCTTCTACTTGACAGCACATTTGCACATGACAAAATACAGTAATTCAAAATTCTACCTTTTTCCGGGCCTCCAATAAGGATTACTGCTTTCCACATTTTACTCGGAGATCTCATTTGTTTTGTTTGATAAATACAAATAAACAAGTTTTATCAAGAATCTGCTGACAATAAACATACAATATAAACAAAACTGCAGTAATTTGCCAAAACAAAAATAAGTAGGTGCATATAATTTGCAGCAATCCCTTCGGCGACATAGAATCGTCGCAGTTACGAATATTGGCCCAAGTTTGTAACAGAAGATAAATACCAGTGGTTCTCTAATTCCTTTATATGTATTTGCTTTGCGATCCCTTTACAATCTTTTAGATCACTCACGGTACCCACCAATTTCAACATTAATTCAGCTTACTCAGAAAAAAGCAGCCTCGCTGTAACGATGTTTAACAGAAGATGTTATGTGTACTAGACCAGCTACTGCAAGCAGAAAAGAAGCAAAATTCATTCATTAAATTTGCATGCACAGTTCAATGCAACGAGGGCATTTGCTAGGTTTTCATTTGACATACGCTATATCAATACCAAATCAAGAATTCCATCTCTTTGCGATCCCCTAAAACTGCTTCGTGGATCCCAAAGTAGCCGCGGTTCTCAGTTTAAGAACCACTGATATGTAGCTTTCCAAATAAGCACAATATATCCTAAGCCAGTCAACATTTCAAATGTCCTGTCACTCAACACACAGTTTCACGATGATTTGCAAAATTGCATAAAAAGACAGAAATTTGCTACAAAAGTTGCAAAAATTTATATTTTCGTTTCAAAGTTAATGAGCTTGTCGAAGCCCTGATGATGATGATAGCGAAAGACAAACGCTGTTAAAATGTCTAACACTTAAACACACAGAATTTTAATGAGGCAAATTAAGAAAACTGCATTAATCACTATTACACAAAACCCAACAGCAGTCCAATTTTCACAAGCAGAGCAATTAGGAACACACGAAATCAAGATAATAGCAAAATATTGCTAAGCTTCCGTACACAGGTCGGCTAGTGCAAAGGTCAAAGCCACCGATACTGACACAGGAGGTCTAGGGTTCGATTCCTAGGACGGTCAAATGGGATGCAGTGTCGCCAACGGCTCGCCACCATAAAAGGGTGTTGCCCACGCGCCAAGTCGCGGAGTTGAACCCGCAACTCAGTACACGCTTCGACGCTGGGTTCATTTTTTCGATCATCGTCCAAATTACTTTCGTAAAAACCGAAAAAATCAAAGCCATTTCGGTCAATTGACCAAAGTAAATATCTTGCCAATATGCAAGCAACAATTACAAACAGACTACCGGTGTCACAGTGTCAGGTTTAACAAACACCAAACTGATCAAAGTAGTTTTTATTTGTGTTGCGGTTACAAAGGAGTAAGTGTATTCTTCGTTTCACGTCTTGTTACTTCAAACATGACCGAAAAATAATTGAAATGACCGAAATTTTTGTAGACAGCTGGTCAATTGACCGAAGTCAAATTTTGAAAAAAATAACCCAGCTTCGATGTAATGCCGGAATGTAATAAAGGTTTGATTTCTTTTTTGAAGTTTCTTTACTTCTAACTCATTTTTGGTTTAACTCGTAAAACATCTCAACAGCACACTTGAAGACATATTTAATATAATTATTGAATACATAAAGTAACAGCAGATTAAAGTATAACATTCCAAATACAACAGCAGTGTGATGTTTACCACGTGACAAGATGCATTTACTACAAAATCTGAAGTAAAATGTTAAGGTGAAGAGCAATTATTAAATACTTTCGCTGTCACTAAATTCTAAAATATCAGCTTCAGCGTTGGCAGTTTGTTGGTGCAACAAAGTGAGTTCTGTCAAGTCCTCTAAGTAATGCTGCGTCGAATTGAAAACATCCATCAAAAAATCAAAACCTTTTTGCAGATAGGATTCAATAACTTTGTGCGAACAACCGGTGCATTTACTGAATGCTTCGGTGGTTGGATAAAAAACTTTACCTTGAGACAAAAATCCGCGGATCTGATGAGGAACAAGGCCAAAAGTCTGACTTCCTTCTTCAAGTTCTAATTCTTGGTCTGGCACTGCATTGGCACCTAAAGGATGCTGAAGTAAGGAGACCATTAACTCCACAGCAAGAGCGGAGGCAATCATTGACACACCAGGCCGAGTAACTGTACACTGCTGATCTAAAGTGCGGTCATGCATTGAGTTTCCAGGTGCAACAACATCATTGCAGAAGTAGCACCCCAAACGAGTCATGGAAGAGCTGACACTGGTCGATTCTGACGTGGTTTGTGCATGGATCATACCATGTCGCATTACTAAGTAAGAATCAAATCCTAGTGCAACGTTAATAACCAATTTACCTTTGACAGCTGCCAGCAAAGTCGGTAACCAACGACTTTCACGCGTATCCATTAATAGAAATACAACATCGTGCGAGTCAATTAACGTAGTTAAACCGTCAACATCTCGTTGTATTTTTGCAGAATCACGATTAGGGTGGCCTGGCATTGGAACACCTAATTCAACCCCTACAGCACAAACACTGGGAAAAATTTTTTTCAATCGCTCAGCAGCAGCCAAAGCTTTTGGTCTACCACCATCAGTAGCACAGTCAGAAAACTCAAACAGAGTTTGACGAACAGGATTTGAAAATGAAACTTTTCCATTGTCAACTAATGTTATTTGATGCACGCCCCATGCTAGCAATGCTCTTGCTACGTTACACCCAAGTGTGCCAGAACCCAGAAGCAAACATTTTGTCGCAGAAATTTTCTCCAAATTTAAACTTGGCACCAATCTCCAACGCATCAGTTTTAAATTGAGGCTGACGGACGATTCAGCTAGTTTTACAGGGTCCATGCTGTCAGCAAGATTCACACAACGAGGCCCAAACTTATTTTTGCGATTTTTTTCCCACCCTGTGCATGCTTGGGGGCAGCTGGATATGCTCTTCACATCGACTCGTAAATAGAGGCTATGACCAATGCTTCTTTGCCCATGTTGCGTTCGATCTCTAAAACATATTACATCAACTACTTCACTTAATTTCTTTGCCCAGTGATAAGCAATCAAAGTCAAATAATTCCTTAACGGCCATCCAGGATAATCATGTAAGGTTGATGGATCACATATACCAAACAAAACTTTACAACCCTTTTGCAAAAGCATATCGCAGTCTTTTAATTCATGGATTTTAATGCAAACATGATCACCGATGTCATCGTTTTCAGAAACAGAAATAAGAAAATAACCTGGGCATTTGTCACATTCTCTACAAAATATATCAAACGACGTAATAAGTTCATTCATAAACGACTTTGATTTCAACACAGCTAATGGTTTACTAAACGAAGAATCAATTGTAAATGGAGATGAATGGGTAAATGCAGGAAAAGCAAACCAATAATGAAATACAAACTTCTTTAGATCAGCATAAGTCAGTAGCAAAAAACGTGATAAAAGTTCTGGTTTGGTAATCGCCTCGCCGCTAGTAATAGCATTCCAGATAAATTGAGCTTCACTTTTTAACTTTGCATAATGATCAAGTTTTTTGAAGCTTTCCACAGTATTAGTGTTAAACAAACTTCCATGTGATATATAACACAACGGCGGAACTTTATTGTCATTTTCAAAAGCAGAATACTCTAATGAATGTCTACATGGTAAGCCTTCAACATCAGAATTGCAATAAAATCCTTTTACAATCTTCCTGGAATCATCCAACATATATTTATTGAGTTTTAAATCGGCCAACTTTGTCCAAAATCCATTTTCAATTGTGCTTAAAAACGGAACAAATTGCAGTAAATGCTCTAAATCATCAGCCATCATTTCGACTTACATAAAAACAAAAAATCAAGATAGATGTTACAGCTTGAATATTTATTTGCTGATATCCACATTAATTAAATCCTGTGCACAAAAGCAGTGGTGTCTTTTATTTTCTGTTACCACACCATCAACACACTAAAACAAATTGATAAGAAGAGTAACAACGATACAAAAAAAGGGAAGAGGCAACAAAACCATTAATTGCCGTAAGGCGGGACAGCACTGTTTCAGGCTATTAGCCCTCATCAGCCGCCCTCAGGCTTAAGGTACACTCTTCCTTCAGAATGCTTGACCATGATCAGCCAAGCACCCCTCCGGACTTGTACCCGTATATCTCAAAAAAATTTAACCTTTGTGGTACCTTAAAAACGATTAATGTTATGGCATGCACTGATGCAAGCAGGAGAAAAGGAGTTACAAACAAGAGACTGCATGGTTGCAAGTTGCAACACACAAAATGATACACCAGAAAGATAAAACTGCAGTACAAATAGTAGCATAATGCATAGTATCAGCAGTTGTTCACATTCTTTTGAGAGCTTGGGTTAAGGTAGGGTAAGCTTGGGTAAACCCTTAGTCGCTCGACGTCAGAAGAACACGCAACAAGAAAATTGTCAGCTACCGGTATCAGAAAACAGTCCCTGATTTTTGCAAAGATTTGGGAACCAAGTTTTGACAGTTGAATTTGAGTTCGCTGCTAAATTTGGCTAAAGCTTACACCCTCACATTTAATATAGTGCTTTCAGCAACAGAGCAATACTGAATATACTATATACCATCAGCAATTAGTTACAGAGTACATTCACTCAAAGGTATACTGTATTTGTATTTTCAGTTTATAGACATTCAAATATGAATACTTAGTACTGGTAGGCTACCTACTAGAACTAGCCATAGATGGGCAAGTTTATACAAAACGTTACCTTCATTAACCACTACTTCGTTAACACAGTTATGTACCTCTGTTAACCAGTTAATGTTAATTTGTTAAATTCAGCTTTAATTAACGAAAGTTAAATCAATTCATTAATTTGGACTTAAAACGGCATTTCTTTTAAAAAAAAAGCTTAAAAATTTTTAATATCAATGTTCGCATAAGCATTTCAACAATTTTTCTGCTCACAAGCAACAGAGCAATGTTCTCTTATTCTTATTTCAATTTTTGACCTCATTGGTCGCATTTTGCTAGTTTATCGATGTCAAACTTAACCAACAAGAGAAATAAGCGTTTACAAAAATTTAACAGAAGTTATCAAGCACTAATGGAAGTTAATTTAGTCCGTTAATTTCAAAAAGAAATTTATCGACTTAACTACCAGTATTTAATGAAAAAGTTAGCTTTGTTATTAACAAATTAACGATTAACAAAATAGTGCCCACCTCTCTGCCTCTGGAACTAGACTACTGTAATTCAGCACGATCAAAAGCAATGTGCAGATGAGAGGCTAATGGTATTTGATTTCAAGCAACGACTTACTAACTTGCCATAAAAGACCGAAGTGTGGTAGTATGCTCACACTGTCGCTGGTGACTTGCAATTGCTGGCTGCTGCATCAGTCCTCAGAGAGATACTGGTACAATATAAATGGAAAACTGGGTGTATGTGGTGTTTGGGTGTACGAGGCGGTGCACGAATGGTTGACCGAATAATGTATGTGTATGCATAGATGATGTATGTGCGTCCGAGGCAATGTATGAATGGATGACTGGATGTAAGTGAATGTATGGACGTATGAGACAGTGTATGGGGAATGAGGTGGTGTACATTTGTGCATAGTTTCCTTTCTCACTGCGTTATTCTTTTTTTCTTCATAACTTTTGGGTGAGACAGCCTTACCGTCAAACTGCAAATACATTTTGTTTTTTTGTTTAGGCTATATCCGTGCAAGTCATAACACCAAGTGTTTTTCTGTCTTTCCTCATTGTGCTGTTGCTCTTGGCGCAAATAAATATAAATAAATAAAAAAAACAGTACCTACTCTAGTCATGAGCTGTAACGATAGCAGAGTTGACTTCAAAAGGGCCAGAGGTTGCTACAATTGTGCAATGGATAGAGCTTATTAGAGCTTATTACTGTCACGCTATTGTACAACCAACTAGGGATGTGCCGAGTCGAGTCCGTGTACTCGGCTGAGTAATAAGGTACCGGTATTACTCGGACTCGGCCGAGTATTAATTGATACTCGGCCGAGTATTAAACCATTATCATTTTGACCTTTTTTTTTTGCTTTATATCCAAATTTGGGTCAAAATTAGGGCTTCTACGGACATGATGACCTTTTTTTTTTTGGAAGTGTCTAGGCCTATTTCACCAGAAATTCCGGTTGCCGAAGTTCGAAAATTGTGGTTTGCGAAACCGGAAACATCCCCTAACAGTTCCCCTACGTGCCTACTGTGAGAGTTGCACTACAGGAACCAAAAACGGTTATGCAACTACGATTTTTCAAACTTCGGTAACCGGAATTTTCAGTGAAATAGACACTTCATTTTTTTTTGCTCTTCCCTAATTTTGAGTTTAAATTTTGACATTGTAGATGCTCGGATTCGGCCGAGTACTGTCGTGAATACTCGTTACTTGGCGAGTCCGAGTAATTTTCCTTGAGGCACATCCCTACAACCAACAAACCAGGAAGAGCATGAACAGCTACCGGTGTAGGCTAGTTGCGTAACGTCTAGTGCTGGAAATATCAGTCCTCAGGTTTGATTTGCAGTTTGGTTCGGATAGGGTTGTAACTGAATCGAACCTAATCCTAACCAAACCTAACTCTAACCGAACCTGGGGGCTGATACTAGTTTAAACGTTACCCATTGCAGTCTACCTCATCCCAACTTCGTACGGTACCACCGTACTTAACAAACCAATGTTGCAAAAATGACGTTGATGCACGAAAGTTGCCATTTTATTTTATCTTCTAAGTTCTTAGAGCCTAAAGGTCTGTTTACACTAAATGCGATTTCAGTCCGATTTGCAGTAGTATGAAGTTTCATCAGATTTTTGACGTAAGCAGTTGACGAAATCATCTTTCACACAATACAAACCCAAACAGTTTTGCTTCCTACTGGTTGTTTTGGGAAGCCCCTCACGATTGTATTCTAGAATGCCGCGGATAGTGACGTAGCTTTACGTCATAACCTCTAATAGTTTCGTAGCCTACGTCACTGTACGTACGAAAAATTTCATCGTATTCTGTGTAAACACACCTTAAGTCCGTACGCACAGTTTTTGAACTTCTATCATGGTCCGTAATACGGTCCTGCGGACTATGCTTCCACATCAGGGTTACCATATTTTCACTGCGCAAAAGGAGGGCAGGTTCTTAGAAAATCGTCACGTCCGCAGATCTCTAATTTTCCACCCAAAATCAAGTGAAGAGCCAAATATACGGTCATCACATCCGCAGATGCCCAGTTTTCCGCCCAAAATTAAGTGAAGAGCAAAAAAAGTCATCACGTCCGCAGGCCCTAGTTTGAACTAAACTTCCCAAAAATCTTCGTGATGCAAGTATGATTTGACTTGACATGTTTTCATTGTTTATAATGCCAAAAAGAAGGACGTTTTGGCATTTTTTTAGCGTCCTCCGAGGATAAATTATTTTTTGTGAGAAAGCAGGACATGCCCTCCAAAAGAAGGACGTTTTGGCAAGCCTATAGTATACGAAGTTTTACCGTCTTTGCTTTGAACCTGCTTGCTTGCAAAGACTGGAAGAAAAGCATGGACCGGATTTTGAGCCGATAGGAGCTGGACTGAACCGATTTTGAGCAGGATAGGATCGGATTTAGACTGAGTGAACAGGCTGGATCGGAATAGAGGTGGATCGAAAGCTATGCGAAAAAGTCGTTTTCGCAGTGGCTTTATATTCATTTATTTCTTTTCTACGCAAATTTCATGCATGTCATAGATTTTCTTTACCGAAAATCGTTTTTCGCTGCTGAAACATTTTTGCTATGTGCAACTATCGCGTGCTCCATTCGTTTTGTTTCGGACTGAGTCTAATTTTGGACTCTCACTTTAGGTTGTTGTTTCAGAGTCGGATTGGATTTTTATGTGAAAAAGCCGGACTGAATTCGAAGTCTGAAATATCACAGTCCGCTTATCTCTGCTTGCTTGGTGATTCAGTCATGGTTTAATGAAGCTTACCTATAAACCACAACCACCGGCACCGAAGTCTGTTCAGCGACCAAACTAACACAAAAACAAAAGCGATGGTCGAGAAATAGGAAACAGCGACAAAACCATATACGTTAAAACATCCTTCAATAAATATAAAACAATTGTAGCGAGCAAGAAGAGTTTGGCTTGCCTCGCACGCAATAACATCAAAGATTGCCAGTTCTTTGAATTTTAATTCAATAAATATAGAGTGGTAGGCCTATAGAGCGTCTGTCTCTTGAGCTGTGGACTCGGTTTTGATTCCGAGTCGGGTCAAACCAATGACTTTGAAATTGGTATTCACAGCTTCCATGCTTGATGCTCAGCATTAAAGGGACAGTGTGGAAAACAAGCCGGCAACTTTACTTGTTGTGCCGTTGGGAAAGGCACTTAGCGGGATTCCCCCATCTTGGTGTGGTAGACAGATGGCTGGCAACTCCTAAGCGAGCTCGTATAGCTCTTTGGTCGCTTTCTCGTGATAGGAGGATAAATATGCAACTAACTACCTAACTAAATACACTTTTGCTTTCCATTACCATCATTAGCAAGACCAGCAAAGGAAGAGAGCAAAGCACAATTTTACAAACCAACAAAATACCAAAAAATCATTAGAGCGAAAACAACTTAAATTGATAAAACAAAAGATAAAACAAAACAAAAGGTTAAATCACTTACCCAAAACAATTAAAAGAAAAGTTTTGCCAACATCGTCCGCCAATTTTACCATAACTTCAACCTGTTACCGGTAGGCTGACATATATGCAACACCTTGCTTAAGGGTGAGCGTTAAACCTATTTTGAACCCTTGCTTGGAAATTGAAAAAAAGTTGCGCACTAGGGTGAAGTGAAAAAAATTTTTTTTTTGGAAATCGCAAAAAGTGTAGTTCTCAAATCCTGGCAAATGCTCTAAAACTTGTTGAACATTTGTTTTGAAGGGGCTGCTCCCATTTTCCAGCCGGCTACCCCCAAAATGTTATCGCGACTGATGAAGCACCCAGAATTTGGCTAGGGGGGGGGGACACAACCTGGAATCTGGAGGCTACGCCCCCGGCCGCCAACAAGTTTTTGCGGTTTTCACATAAAAAAACACTCATTTTAGCTTACTCTTTTATTGAAAAATGGCATCCAGTGAGTGCAGTCACTGTAGGCCAGAGCTGGACTCGAGCCGGGCTTTTCGGTTCGGGTTCGGACCGTGAATTTCAAATTATTTCGGGCTTTTTTCGGGCTGATATTCAGCAAGTCAACACAAATTATTTTTTTGTATTTTTTAAAAATATCTTTACTGTACTTTTTATCTGAATCCATATTCTGCAGCAAGCGCTCGTTTGGATTATTATTGTTTTTTTACAATAATGGCATGATAATGACGTCACTAAAGAGTATTGCGTTTTGGTAACATTATTTCGAGCCGATATCGGGCTATTGATTTTTTCGTCGGGTTCGGGCCGGGTTTGGACAGTGGATGTCGGGTTCGGGCCGCGAAAATCCACCCGCGTCGTCCAACTCTGCTTTAGACAATGCAAAAACATTTTCGCAGCTGATGCCTGAAAGCAAAAGCTTGGCTAAAATAAGTGAAAAGAGGCTGCAATCTTTATTAGTTTGTGAAATTATAGACTGAAAGTTAGGTTTTAGCACCTTATTACAGGGCCAAAGAGGTGGCCATGGCACCGTGCCCTCCCCTGCGCGCACCTATGGGGCGAAGAAATTTTTCCACATTAAGGTACGATTTTTCTATATCTGAGGGGGTATCTGAGCGACACAGGCTTTTAACATGTATCGAAGAAGGCCTGAGGGGGGGCGCACGCAGTGATGGGCACGATAAACCTTTCTGTACTAAAGCGATAACGATAATCGATAACTTCAAAAAACCCTGGGCGATACCGATAATCGATAAATCTCAATTTCTTAAAGCGATATGGATAATCGATAAATTATCGCCGATAAATGTTGCGGTAAATTTTTGATGCGTTTGACGAAGTTTTTTTTTGTAAGTCGAATTGCAAAAATGTTTTTTCTAAATTTTTCAAGAAAAGAGAGCAGTTCACGGACTCTGCCGTAAAATTAAGCCGAATAAAGAAATAATTTTAAAAATTATAACAAGTCTTGATGGACACCGTGTTTTTTCCATAGCGCCAACTCACTAACTTTGAAGTTTAAACACTGCGTGCACCCCCCCTGCAGAGGGGTTCGGGGGGCGGTTCCGCCGGCCCTGTGCCTACGGTTACGCTTCCTGGGCTTTAGACAGTGATGGGTACGATAAACCTTTTTATACTAAAGCGACAACGATAATCGATAACTTCAAAAAAGCTCTGGACGATACCGATAATCGATAAATCTCAACTTTTTAAAGCGATATCGGTAATCGATAAATTATCGCCGATAAATTTTCCGATAAATGTTGCGGTAAATTTTCAATGTGTTCGAGGAAGTTTTTTTTTGTAAGTCAAATTTATTGCAAAAATATTTTTGTAGAGTTTTCACTGAACTGCAGTTTGATTCTAAAGAGAGCGGTTTATACGGCGAAAAGAGAGCGGTTTATACGGACTCTGCCGTGGCATTAAACAAAAAAGAGAGATTTTTTTGATTGTAACAAGACTTATGGACACCGTGTATTCATTCCATAGCGCCAACTCACTAACTTTGAAGTTTAAACACTGCGTGCATAAAAAATTGTTTATCGCCATGATTTATCGGCGATAACAAAATATATAGCAAAAGCGATAACGGTAATCGATAAATCCAAACTATTTTGAACGATAACGATAATCGATAAAAAGTTATCGCCGATAAATTATCGCTATAAATGCCCATCTCTGGGCGTACGCATAGGAGCCCCCCTCCCTGCGTGCCCTACTGGCCTAGTGTAATGCCAGAGGTTTTTTCAGACACTCTTCTATTTCTGCATCTGTAAGGCTTGCAATTGCTTGAGGCTTTTACTGGTTAGAATCGAAATTGGCTAATTCGGAGAAAACATTTGCTTTCAAGTTCAGAGTTGATACATCGAACAAGAGAATCAAACTGCAGTTCAGTGAATGGGGGGAGTCATCGTTATTTGCACTTTCTTCAGCTTCTTGTTTCCGATATGCGAGCACTTTTGCCTCTCCTACATTTCTTGCATTTTTATTGTCATTCCCAAACATCGTAATCAAATCATATTCTTGGTGTGCAAAAAAACATTCCGTAGCACCACACTCAAAGCACTGTAATCTTTTCAACAGGTCTGTTTGAAAAATTCCTAATCTTCTGAACTAAGTTGAAAAAGTTGCTGGATCTATGGGTTATCTGATTATACGATGATGTGAGTGGATGATAATTAATGAAAACGTAAGAAATGTAGGAGAGGCAAAAATGCTAGCATATCAGAAACACGTGGCTGAAGAAAGTGCAAATAACAATGACTGTCCCCATGCACCAGGGCCGACCTCCCCCCCAATCAACAAGCTTACTCTATTGAAGACAGTAGCTTTTGTGCTTAATTTCAAACTTTGGCCCCCCTAAGTCGACTGCTTTGCATGCCGCCGGCTCTGCCATGCACTGAACAGCAGTTTAATCTGCTTGTTCGAAGCACCAACTCTAAACTTGAAAGCAAATGCTTGCTACGAATTAATCAATTTTTATTTTTCCAGCAACAACCTCCAGCAACTGCAAGCCTGGCAACAATCTCCAGCAATTGCATCCTTAGATAAGATGCTTCACGATGATAATCTCAGCTTGGTGGAAGCTGGCAAGCAGCAAATTAAAGAAGCAAAATTCAACCGGAAAACTCGGAAACAAAGGAAACTCCTAAGCGAGTCTGGATTTGTTCTGAGCATAGCGCCTCCGCCGCTTTCTCGTGATAGGAGGATAAAGATGAAGAAATCAATCCATCAATTGTTTAAAGCTGCATGTATTTCGTCTTGTATTGTATTATTTTGTCGTGAAGTTAGTCTTGACACCACCCAGCCTTTATATGTGTTACAATTTTTTCGTGTTTAATTGAAAAACAATTTGCATCAAATTAAAATCGATATACTATAATCACTAAATTTGCTGGACGCTTTTTTCAGTGATTTTCTCTTGGTGCATAGCCTATGGCCTGCTGATTTGAGGCAATTGTTACCACTCAACCTATTTCAGCAAGAATGGAAGTCACCATCCGTACATTTGTTGATGCATTAAATCTCAAACAGTGTTAGTTATATGAGACGAATTAGTTGCACAGTCAAAATCAAACGACTGAGCTTCTAACACAATAATTGCTCGTAGGTGAAGTTTCCAAAAAATTTACCAAAAATGGTCGTAATTTTTGTTTTTCGGCTGTAACTTTTTTTGCGTTGAAAATAAAGAAATTTTTTTTCTTAGCACAGTTAGCAACTTAATTGGTATTTCCGCAGATGTTGAGCCATATGCCATTACTCTCCAACCAGTAGTTACCGAGATATGTGAATTACCCCCTGTGCCATCAGTCGCGATAATATTTTTGGGGGTAGCCGGCTGGAAAATGAGAGCAACCCCTTCAAAACAAATTTTCAACAAGTTTTAGACCATTTGCCAGGATTTGAGAACTACACTTTTTGCGATTTCCAAAAAAAATTTTTTCGCTCCACCTTATTGCACACTCTCTGACCTATGCTAAGATTGCGTAGACCTATCCTGTATCTGGCTTTGAAGGAGCATCTGGATTCGAACCTCACGGTTAATATTGTTTCTTCCTGATCTCTTCATCATCATCATCGTATTTTTTATTTTCACCGCGATAAACGAGAACAACAAAAAGGGAAACATTTATATCGTAAAGAAAACAAAGGCAAAAGTTATCGATAGTGTTATTACACGCAAGTAAGTGGTTGCGAACGACCAAATTGTTCACTTCCAAGAAAGCAGCTCGGTCGCCTAGTCTGCAACCTCTTACAAAAATTGAACAAGAACAGAAAAACATTAGCGCAACTACAGTATTTTGAAAAAGGAAAGTACACAATCCATGGTAAAATAAACCGTTACACGCTTTATTACAGCATAACAGCAGAAAAGCAGGGAAGAACACACGACCAAAGAAGACTAGCTACAAAAAAACTAAACAGATTAAAATTGAGCCGAAGGTGTTGTGGCGTAACGACAGAAACAAAAAAAACAGAGCAGAGCACACGACCAAAAATGACTAATTGAAAAGAATTAAATAAATTAATCAGCACGAATTATTTTGTACAAAGTGGTGAGGTTATTTGAGATTGCAGGGCCTACGAAGTAGAGGGTGGTATGAAAACTAAGTGCAAGTTGTTGCTGAATGTTGTTGGATGAAAAATTGTTGTTGGATAAAATTTTTTGACGTTCCTGATAAAGCTTGATTTACTTTGTTTGACTAGATTTTGGAGATAGTTTGGTAACGAATTTCAGGTTTTGGCAGCACCGACTCCTATAGATCTTTTGGTTAAAGCTTTGTTGGTGCGATGAATTGCAAAGCAACTTTTGGCTGCATTATATATCTTGTAGTTATGCATAGCAGATACTCAGCCATTTTGCGTAAGCGGGTTTGATTAATGATCACGGGGGTTACACGCTTCAGTTTCAGTTTAGGAAATTTTTTTGCCTAACCCGCTACTCTTTCAACGCGTTTTTACTTTTTTAGCGGGTTGAACCTTCCTGTTACTAACAATTTCCAACCCGCAATGCTTACGCAAGCAAAATGACGTAAGTTTTCGTCTGTCGTAAGCGGGTTGGATTTACCGGGTTAACCCGCTTATTGACATGTAAATGGCTTAAAAAATCAAAGAAACAAGTGGGTAGGTTATCGTTGATGTAACGATATCAAAATTTACAGACCTCGGTTTGACATAATGTTGGGCATACTTAATGAAGATAACTGATTGTAAAGCGATGTTAATCTAACTCTGTTAATCTAACTCCAGGTCCGGCGCCAAGGGGGAGGCAGAGGGGCTTGGCCTCCTCAATCGACATGCTTGGCCCTCCCAGTTAACAATCTTTCTCTATTGAAGACAGCGGCTCTTGTACTAAATTTCAAACTTTGGCCCCCCTAAATCGACTGCTCTGGCACCGGCTCTGTCTAACTGTAAGTAACCGCTTTTGTTAACATTTCAACTTATTCTATTTTGTTGCACCTGAATAACATCCAAATACTTTTTGACATTGATGGGCAAGTTAATGCAATACGTTAGCTTCGTTAACCACTACTTCGTTAACACAGTTATGTACCTCCGTCAACGTTAATTCGTTAAATTCAGGTACAATTAACGGAAGTTAATTAAATTCGTTAAATCGTTAATTTGCACTTAAAACGGCATTTCTTTTTACAAAAAGGCTTAAAATTTTTTAATATCAATGTTTGCGTAAGCATTCAAGCAATTTTTCTGCTCACAAACAATATGTTCGGTTGTTTTTATCTCGCTTTAGACCTCATTGGTCGCATTTTGCAAGTTTATCGATGTCAAACTTAACTAACAATGAAAGAAATAAGCGTTTACAAAAATTTACGGAAGTTATCAAGCATTAGCGGAAGTTAATTTAGATCGTTAATTTCAAAAAGATTTAGCGAATTAACTAGTTAATGAAAAAGTTAGCTTCGTTATTAACGAACTAACGATTAACGAAATTGTGCTCACCTCTGCTTTTTGACCTCTTTTTCCCAATTCAGCACACCGTAAAGCAAGTATGGATATCCGATGCTGTAATATGCTGCCATTAGGACATTTTGTATAAGGTAGGGTTTTAAGTTGCCAAGTGTTTCGCAAACAACTGACAATTTATTTGCGACAGCATTAATGTGATTTTTGCAGGACAGTTAGTTGTCGATTAAAACTCGATCCCAGGTACTTGGCCACTGCATTTAATTCAAGCGACGCGCCAGCTATTTTGATCGCGAAGCCCTCTTTTTTAGCGCCACTAGTGGTTCTATTTGTAAAGTTCAGCAAACACTGAGGTTTTTTGAAGTTTTAGGATAATTTGTTATTTATCAGTACTACTGCCCAATGTATCAGTGTTTTAAGTTCTTGTTTTGTACCCACTTCTAGGCGTGAGAGAGTCGCGTCTTTACACACTAGGACGGCATCGTCTGTATACAAAATTGTATCTGATTCGACACTATTTGGCAGGTCATTGACGTAAATTAGAAAAATATGGGGTAAATTATGAAAAGCAATTTCTAGTCTTTAACATTGAAACTAAATTTCAGCTTTATATTCGTTTCACTCATGCTGTTACTCAAGTTCCTTTGTATTTAACGATATTTTCAGAAAGGCCGAAAAATGAAATGTTACAAACCCATAAAAATCACTCACCACGTAAAATTTTCGGGTATGGATTCATATATATTTACATAGCGTCAACTGACGTCAACTGTCAACACCTTGCATGAACTTTGTTACGAAAGGCAAGCTTCGGGTAGAGAGTAACTAAACAATAAACACCAAAAAGATTGAACATTAACTTTTCAACTGGTGTTTCATATTATGCAATTGCAATTGCGTTTTGCTTTCAAGGCTTATGAGGCAATAATTATTCAATGATCGTTACTCGCAGTCACGTTATACAGCCGAGTGGTGTATATAGGCCTATATACATGTAAATACAGCCGAGTGGTAATGCACGGTGCAATTGAATTCATAACCGTAAACCGAACACAAAGTGAAGACGAGCTTTCCGCCCCAAAGATGGGTGATGATGATTATGTGGGCAGTGCTAGTTCATCTGAAGGGGACAATAATATCATTGAAGCTAAACAGAGTGCCAACTATAATTTGCCTAATGATGCCAAGGATTCAACACGAACTGTTGCTACCTATTTTGATGAAAAAATATCAGTTCCCAGGGTTGATGATAAGGAAGAAACTGACTGTAGATGTGGCCCGTATAGATCAGACATGCCAGCGTTTAGCTGGAAAAAACTTTGGGCGTTCACAGGTCCAGGTTTTTTAATGAGTATTGCTTATCTTGATCCTGGTAACATTGAGTCAGATTTGCAATCAGGAGCTGTGGCTGGTTTTCAATTGCTGTGGCTTTTGCTCTTAGCGACTTTTATGGGATTATTGATGCAAAGAATGGCATCTCGGATTGGCGTTGTAACTGGGCTTCATCTCGCTGAAGTTTGCCACGGACAATACAGAAAATTTCCGAGGATAGTGTTGTGGTTAATGATTGAGATTGCGATTATTGGCTCTGATATGCAAGAAGTTATTGGTTCTGCAATTGCTTTTTCCTTACTATCTGGTGGTAAGATCCCTTTGTGGGCAGGAGTCTTGATTACTGCAAGTGATGCGTTTGTGTTTCTTTTACTTGATAAATATGGACTTAGAAAATTGGAGGCATTTTTTGCTTTTCTGATTACCATTATGGCTGTTACGTTTGGATACGAGTATGTTACAGTTGCTCCAGATCAAGGTGATGTGGTATTCGGCACTCTGGTACCACATTGTACTGATTGTGGTAGTAAACAATTATTGCAAGCAGTTGGTATTATTGGAGCGGTTATAATGCCACATAATATGTATCTTCATTCAGCATTAGTGAAATCGCGAGATGTTGATCGGAAAAAGCCACGACGAATTCGTGAAGCCAACTTCTATTTTCTTGTTGAATCCTCCATTGCTTTATTTGTGTCTTTTATCATAAATTTGTTTGTGGTGGCTGTTTTTGCAGAAGCATTCTATCAAAAAAGTTATCAAGATCTTCATTTACAGTGCAGCAATGCCACCAGTATTCCTGGAGCACAAGAAGTTTTTCCTCCTAATGCAAACAAAACAGACTTTGATGTTGACATCCATGTAGGTGGTATCATGTTGGGGTGCTTTTTTGGTCCTGTTGCGTATTATATATGGGCTGTCGGAATTCTTGCTGCAGGCCAAAGTTCTACCATGACCGGGACATACTCTGGTCAGTTTGTGATGGAGGGATTTTTGGATCTTCGTTGGAGTCGCACAAAACGAATTTTGCTCACACGGTCAATTGCCATTTGCCCCACTTTGCTATTGGCTATTTTCTCTGATATCAATCATTTAACTAGTATGAATGATCTTTTAAATGTCCTGCAAAGTTTGCAGCTTCCTTTTGCATTGATACCAGTTATTCATTTTGCGAGCATGCGTTCGTTAATGGGAGAATTTGCCAATAACTTAGCTTGGAAAGTTATTGGTGGTGTGATTGCGCTTATAGTGGTCTGCATTAACATGTATTTTGTCGTAATTTACATTGGACAGTTACCATATGTTGTATTGATAGTTTTCGCCAGCATTCTGGTAGTACTCTATCTGATTTTTGTTGCTTATTTATCCATGTTGATGATAAAAGCTGTGATTAATTGGAGGTCAAATGATGCAACCACAGGTGGTTTTGCAGTTCATCAGAATGAGGACTAAAATTTGTATTGTGTTAAAAGTTTTCATTCATTTATTAATATTGATCTTTTTATTCTCATCCTCCTGTCACGAGAAAGCGACGAGGGCGCTGTACGTAGGATGAATCCAGATTTGCTTTAAGAGTTGCGTTGTTTCAAGTTTTCTGGTTGAGGTTTGCTCCTGATTTCTTTCATTTGCTGCTTGTCAGATCCCACCAAGCAAAGAAAATCATCGTGAAGCGTCTTATCCAGGAACGCAACAATTAAACTTGGATGGCAGTTGGACTATTAACCTTGCAGTCATGGCTGTCGTAAAAATAATGCTCCATACCCAAGGCCGAGTTTACGTATAGGCTAAACAGGCTGAAGCCTAAGGCCTTGGAGAAAATGGAGGGCCTCGTAGAAAATGAGATGCCTCATCACGAACAAAGACCTTTTTTTGGTCTTCACCGATATTTACAGGGAAAACACGACGTATGAAAACTTTTTTTTTTGGTCTTCACCAATTTCTAGTGGAAAAAATAGAAATAGCCTATGGCTTCTTATTGTCTAAATCCAGCCCAATCCATACCACTGCGCTATGCTGCCATCACAATGTGTTAATGCTCAATGCTGATGCTGCATAATGTTTTGGTAGGAAAAAAAAAAACTCTGGTAAGGTTTGATACGGATAAGTCTAGAAATACTCTGTTTTGTTTCAAGCCTTTGTGTCTCATGAGCAAATTATATTCTGATCAATATAGTCGTTACAATATTTTCGCAGAGAAAAATAATGCAATTTACCTGCCTAGAATATCAAAATTCATGCTTAAGTACAGTGATGGAGTACTCGAGTACTGTACTCCTACTCGAAGGTTAATGTACTCGGTCAAAAAAAGCGCCGAGTACACGAGTACATTTGGCTTTCGCTAGAAGTAACAAACAAGTAAACTTTCGATAGCAAACCACAGCCAATAAAACCCGGAAATATATTGATGCGCCTTCTCAACATCCCAAACACTGAAAAAAACGTATTCGTTTATGTTTTTGCGATAAACTTTGAGCTGTTACCGGGGGCGGATCCAGAAAGTTTTGGTGGGGGGTAGGTGTGATTTTAAATTAGGTTGAATGTAAACTAAATACAAAGACATTTAGACCCGGAAACGGGCGTAAATAAGCCCTTTCAAAATGTTTCATGTCAGGGGCGTATTCAGAAATTTTTTCAGGGAGAGGGCACCAAATTTCGCCACTTTTTCAAGAGCAATTTTTTCCCGGCAGAGTTAGTTTAAGCAACTTAAGTAACAAAAACGACTTTAGGGAGGCATGCTCCCCCGAAAAATTTTTGACATTTTGCATACTGTAATGGTCGTGTTAGCGCTTTTCGAACAATTCTCAGGCAAAGTTTGTTCATATTTTTGGCCCCTAACTTTGAGTGCTTCATCAAATATGATGCATTTTGTAAGCACAGTTTCGATTATGCGTGCTTAAGGCGACTAAGGTTTATTGTTATAAACAGGGGTGCAAATCTATGTTGAGCATTAAGGGAGATGATTTAGCAAAATCGACCGTTTTTCGCCATTTTTCGATATTGGGGGAGATGATTTCGCAAAATTGACACGTCTGCAGATGTCCAATGTTTTGCTCAAAATGAAGTGAAGACCAAAACAAAGATCATCACGTTCGCTGATGCCCAGTTTTGGGACATGAAAATATTGAGAGGGGGTGCTGCCGGATTATTGGGGGGGATACATCCCTCCATGGATTTGCACCCATGGTTATAAAGAGGTTTGAAATTATAGAAAAACTTTATTTATCCAAAGCATTGTTGAAAATGGCTGGTGGGGGGGATGCATCCCCCACATCCCCCTCTGGATCCGCCCCTGGCTGTTACAACTTAAAAATTGTTCTTTTGCTAAATTTGTAGAAGTACTGGTACTCGAACTTTTTTACGGTACTGGTACTCGAGTACATTTTTCAATATCAGTACTTGTACTCGTACTCGAAGTTTTTTGCGGTACTCGTAATAAATAAAATAATAAATATAATAAATAACTGAGGTTATTTTCAAATTATATTGAACGGAAAATTCAACAGTAATTGAGGGAGACTGCGAAGTGAGCTTGCGCTCTTCGAGTCAGCAGCCACCCGTTATATATGTCAAATGCGATCGGCTCCAGCCGCGAATCGAACCCGTCACGTAGGATCTGTCACCTGCGCGCGGTACCGCTACGCTAGTCGCTGACATTGAATGCGTAAGTTGAGTACTCGACTCCATCACTGCTTAAGTAGTAGGCCTACTCTTTCTGTTTACCGACAGCGCATGATCAATTTCACTTGAAAGAGTAAAATACAACTGGCTTGTTCAGTGGGTTACACTTAATCTTTAATGCTTATAAAATAACATCGTGAAATGTTGGGATCAGGCTTTCAACATCATGAAACAATTTTTTTTTTATCATACAAAAATTCGATCAAAAATTAGTTTTTGTTGATAATAATAGTAAAGCATTTACATAATCACCCTTGCGCACGGACATGCCCAATTTTAATGGGCTTCAAACCCGCGATTCTTGGTTCTAACAAAGACTATTGATTATAATGCAGAGAGCTGAAATCGCCTGCTGAAAGCTCACAAAAATCGCGCATGTGGACAAAGTAAATATGTCGACATCAACTGTTTCCGCTGTGAATATGAGGCACGAAGATAGCTTGCCATGGTGTGAGTAGAAATTTACGACGCAATTTCACGGTTGCACTACTTTTTTTGTTGTGTGTCAGATTCTCTAGCTAGTTCTAGCTGTTTTTATCGGTGAATGCACAGATATTATTTGCATTCTGGATTTAGAGCAGGTTAAATGTCACCATTGCGGTAGAATTATTTATTAGTTTTTTAACCAAAATTAATAACCCAAAGGTAATCCAATTTGACTTGATTATTTTACAGTTTTTGTTACTGTATATTGAACTACTTCCCAGAAAGATACTTCATCGTGGAAACCATTAATTTACTTCGGCTTATTCGAAGCTGTTTGAATATATCCTACCCTACCAAACAGGTTATGAAAGCGATTATGGGTAGATTGTATTTTGAACTCTTATCAAGTTAACCACAGTAACAGTATTCAGGGGCGTGCCCAGGAATTTGAAAGGGGAGGGGCGCAGTTTAAAGCCAAGCCAGCAGGGCCGGAAATATTGAAGAGCAAAAAAAAGGTCATGACGCCCTCATATGTCCAATTTGCCCCCAAAAAAGGTCATAACGCTCTCAGATTGTCCTTCATACGAATTTCACCTTTACTTTGTGCATTTGTCAGCGGGGGGGGGGGGGGGAGGCGGCCCCCCTGGACACGCTCCTGAGTATTGTTTGTCCGTGGGTCATTGTTTATTCGTTTTTTTTTTCACTTTTTTGCTGCAACTTTAAGGAAACGACTTTCTTCTTTCACAGTAACTGCTTTTGTTTGTTGCACTTGTATTGTTATATGTATATCTAAATAACAAATAATGTAAACGAAATTATTTCATGGATTGCCACCATTTAAAAGTTTTTCGCATTGTTGCTCTATATCATTTTAAGGCGTTAACTCTTTCAGGGCTTTAAGATTTCAATCGCTTATGTAACTCTGCTATGATATTGTATAGCAAATACTTTTAATTATACTGTTCGTCAATTTTTTGTTAATGTCGGTAAAATTTTGCTCATTGCTGACAGAGTGAGTTTGCCTCGCAAAGGCAAGAGTCGTGCTTTTTTACTTGACATACTTTTACATGTGTGTATTTCAACATTTGCTATTACATAATTTAACGCTTCGTTTCCTCGATGTGATATCATTTTGAATTCACGTGATGTTGTGTTTCGCAACTTTAGTTGATCATTTATTAAATGCAAGATAGTTCGATTAAGACCGCTCGAAAAATTGACGCCTCTATGTACTGATTTTGTGCCTCACTTCAGTATTGCGTTGAAGTTTCGTTGTCAGTCACGATTTGCAGATCATAATGCACTATCGGTGAGGAAAGCTGTTTAAAAAATTAAGACAAAAAAATGTAAAGCGTAGGCTTACGTAGGCTTACGTCTTACGTCAAGCGTAGGCTTACGTCACAATTCACCGAACTGATAATCTGGACTCTTTGCATTGCAGAAGGCTTTTAAGAGTTCCCTGTTTTCTTAATGTCAAAAAACGGCCGGTTGTCGAAGCGATCAAAGACACAGCTTCAGTGCGGAAAAACTGGGATTCATTCAATTCTCTGCCGAGAAACTGGAAATTTCAAAACCCCAAATTTCCCGGGAAACTCCGGAAACAACAACAACTTTCAGTGTTTGTGACTTTGTGCATCAGGAACGCCCATGTTCGAGTCCAGCAGTTGTAGGTATAAATAGCAGATAGGCCTACTGACGTAAAAAAATCAGAGGAACAAGTAGGCCTAGGTAATTTATTGTTGATATTGTAAAAACTAAACCGGTACAAAATTTACAGACCTCGGTTTGATATTATGTTGGGCATTTTAGTAAAGATAACTGATTATAAAGCGATGTTAACCCTACCGCAGGGCTATGTAAGTAAAAGGTTTTCGTTAAAATTTTTTACTACTTTATTTTGTTGCACCTGAACAACATCCAAATATTTTTGACCCCATTTCCCCAATTTAGCGCACCGCAAAGCAAGTATGGGCATCCGATGCTGTAATATAGGCCTACTGTTTTCAGGGTATTTTGTGGAAGGTAGTATTTTACTTTGCTAAGTAAGCTATATCGCAAGCAATTGACTGTTTATTTGCGACAGGATTAAAGTAATTTTTCAGGACTGTTAGTTGTCGATTACAACTGCCAGGAACTTGGCCACTGTATGTAATTCAAGCGATACGCCAGTTATTTTGATTTCGAAATCCTGTTTTAGTAAAGGTATCAGTGGTTTGAGTATCGCTTCCTTTGTCTCCAGTTATAATTCCAACATCAGTAGGATTCGACTCCAGTTTTGAGGGCTCGTGATGTTTACCTTGGATTTGTACTGAGACTCGCGTCATTTTTTGGTAACTTGAACTTTGAGTTGTGAAAAAAATAATGTGAGTAGACCTGATTAAGAGGTACTTAGTTTTTTGATATAGGTATGTATGTCAAATTCAGTATTAGTAAGTAGTAGCATAGAAACGTAACTTTTCGTACTTTTAACGACACTAAGTTTTTATTACGTCATTTTTGTCGCTTCTCACCCGCTATTTCCCGCAGGCAAACAGCAGCTGTGGTCAGGGGCGCCGCCACGGGGGGGCGAGAGGGGGCGACAACCCCCCAATGATTTTTTGATCATTTTTCCAAATCGCCTAAAACCGCAGAGTTTTTTTTTTTTTTTCAGGGGCTTGGGGGGTGACGTCAGACACTTTCGGCAATGTAATTGTTACGAAATGTCTAGCTCCATCTCGTGTTTTAATATTCTTCGACATCTCTAATTTCGCAATTTGCAAACGCATCTAACAGAAGCAGTCACTGCTTACTGTGCTTAACAATGGTTACTATTCACATCAATGAACAGCTGTTGCATCACAAAAGCCATCAGGAAGGCTAAGGATTAAGGAATCTCAATACTTTGTGAAATCATAGCTGGCTTGAGATCCTGCAATTTCACGAAACCTATTCGTGAACCGTGACTAGTGTAACGTTTCGAGAAATTTAAAGTAGCTGCGGGCAAGTGGGGGCTTTTCAGAATCAGAAATCTCTAGGTTTTAGCAAGTATTCATTATACATAGATTGATTGGCGATCCAAAGCAGAATGTAATTTAGCCGAACAGTATTAAATTAAAAGCTTTTCTGGCGTGAGATACCAATAAGCTTGCTTCAAGAACTCCGAAATTATGGCTGATTTAAACCAACCGAAAAGGATGCATCATTAACAGTCTTGTAGCTTTGAATTAGCCACATTTAACTAAACAATGCGAATATTATTAGATGGATAAGAATAAAGATCTATATTATTGGTTAGACATAGTTATTGTAAAACTTTGCTAGTGCATTAGCTATTGGTAAAATTGGCTATAAACAGTGGTGAGCAGTAACGAGTTACAATTGTAATTCGTTAATGTAACGAGGTACTTTTTGAGTAACGGCAACGCCGTTACATTTGAAAAGAAGTAACGAATTGCGTTACGAAATTACTTTATTGGCGATATTTTAAAGTTACTAGTTACTCGTTACTATTTCGCAATGCGCTTTATTGTACGTATTAAATGTAAAGTTAAAATAATAAAAATTAAGCAAATGTCATTTTTTTGTGGACTTTCGGAACGATTTAACTTTATGCGAATGAGTTTAAGTTGTAAACAAAACAGATTTGTGATTGATGGACAGAAAGTCCAGACCAGACTCCAGCAGCAGCACCTTTTGAAAATCTTGATTCGAAGCGACCTGCATTATTGCTGCTGGAAGTGCTGCTGCTTATTGCTGCTGGAAGTGTAAAGTTTTACATTTTGCAACGAAACGAAGAAACAAAAAATGCAACAAAGTGAGAAAGCGATAGAGCGCCAGATTTTTTTAATGTCTTTTATGCGAAGCAGAGATTTTTTTGAAGCCCTTTCAGAGTTGCAACATGCGCTACTTTTCCGCCAGATATGTTCTTTTTTGAATTTCTCCGGCGGGCGAAATATGCTCTGTGCGGGTGAGAAAATTATTGGAAGGGTTTGAAAAAAACATTTCACCGATTTGATGAAAAATATATGATCAAGCTCAAGCAAATTGATTGATGAAAAATATATGATCAAGCTCAAGCAAATTCTTTTTCACCAGTTCAAAATGACTTGCGTTTGTATACTGTTCATTGTTAGTTTAAAATTTTTGGGTAGATCTTTTACATTATAAGAAAAAAGCTCTAAGTTATTCTAGTTAGTAGAAGTGGGTTTTAAATTGCTCTTGGGATTTGTTATTTATTGCAAAGTCAACAATGTGGCATTAAATTTGTGAATACAAACGTAGCTATGATATTTTCTTTTTGACTGTAGGCTTTGTTAGGTTAATTATTTGAAACATATTTAGTTCTTAGTAGCGGTATTTATTTTGGCAAAACAGCTACTAAATGTGCATTCGTATAGTTTTTCAGGTTTGAATATTTTGGGCTGTAATTTTTTTCATGTGTCGGCCCCTCTTAGCTGGTCTTTTTGTGAGTTTCGGTAGTGTCTTTCAAAATATGGCAACACTGAAGCCCTTATCCGACCAATTTTCAGCAGAAAAAGAGCATCGAAATGGTTGCATTTAAATTTTTAAACATCTGCCAAAAAAAAGCCTTTTAATGTCCAAGATTTTCTGCTGCAAAGTTAAGGGAAAGCTTTGTTAAATAAAACACTACCCTACCATGTAGCGCCGCTGTGAAAGATTAATTTCACTTGGAAAAGACGTTTTAAAACCGAAACCTTCAGACCTGATTGACCGGCATTTCGAAACGCTGGTCTATTTATGAAGAACCGTTGCGGTGTGTTGATATTTGAAAGGCTGTTGCGTAGCCTACTGGTTTTGCCATTCGTAATTTACTTCAAAAAAATCTAAACTTCATTATACTCGCCATATTATGCCGATGGGTGTAAGGAGTGGCGTGGCCCATCTCCTTAAGTTAGCGCCTGGGCAACACCCGCTCGTACTCCGAAGAAACGTCGCAGCAGTTACGAGCCGTTGGCGACGCTGTGTCCGATCTGACCTGCTGAAAGAACAAACCCCAGACCTACTGCACCGAAAGCCACTGTCGCTGTATTGTAATGTCAACCGGCCGGCTCGTTATTCACTTTTCGGTATTAAAATTTGTTCCTACTACCAGTGTTTTTTTAAGGCGTTTTGAGGAACCAAAACGGTCTCTCAGATTTTTATAATAGTCTCTCCAATACGCTTTTCCATGTTTTTAAACAGGCACACTTACAACATATTTATTTAATCACAATAGTTATTGGTCTTTTAAAACTTGTAATCGGTTCATTTTAAAGTCGAATTAAAAAAAAACACTGTCTGCTACCCGTAGTCTATGCTGCTACGCAATGCAGCTGCTTTGGATTTAGCGTAAACCAAATTAAACAAAAGAAATCTTCATCATACTCGCGGTTTTACACCGAAGCGTGTAACGAATGGCGGGACCCATTTCCCCGACTTAGCGTCTGGCAACACAGTTCCAAAGAAATGTCGCAGCGGTGGCGAGACGTTGGTGACTGCCGACCCGGGAATCGAACCCAAAACCTCCCGCACCGGTAGCAATGTATTTAATGACTACACCAACCGGCCAGTTTTAGCGTAAACTAAGGTTGACAAATTTTTGAAAGTAACGTATAACGAGTAACGAAAAGTTACAAGTTATATTTTCAAAAAGTAACGAGTAACGGTAACGTAGTTACAATTTTTTACTAGTAATTGTAACGGTAACTTCGTTACTTTAAAAGTAACGAGTGCCCACCACTGGCTATAAAGTAGCCTACATTGAAATGGACGAGTCATACAATCCAAGTATGCCTCTACCAACAAATATCAATGAAAGAAATGCTGCAATAAATCATGGCAAAATTGTTTCAACAAAATCACAGCATGAATATCCTCAAAGTGCTAAAACTAATCGATGTTTTATTGTCGATTGGTATAAAGACCACTCCTGGCTAGAATATCCCGACGTGTTGGACGCTGCGTTTTGTTTTTATTGCCGTGTCTTCAATGTCACAGTAAGTAGATTTAAATGGGCTAGTTTTAAAAACTTATGTACCGGTACATTGTCTTAGAAACACAAATAAGTTGGTCGCATTTCAACGAAAACCCGTAGATTCGACTTATTATGGGTGAAAGACTATGGATCGTTCATTCACTTTATTTTTGTTTGGGAAAAAAGTTACGCAATAACATAAACAAGAATATTCGCTCACAGTTAATTACTTTCCCGGTGAGAGGCTGCGAAAGGACCATGAAGCCCAGCCCAAAGAGCTGAGCGGTCGTCGAGTCTGCAGCCTCTCACCTGTTAGTGTAATTGTTAAGCAAAGTTGATAAGGTTGTCGAAGAAGAAAAAAAAAAATAACACGAACAGATAAAATATAAGTTCATTACGCAGGTAGCTTACACACATATTCCAATACGAATAAAGGTTAAGTTAACAAAAACTCTCATGAATTATTTGCATCAGCGTTTTAATAAAAAATGTAGGAAGATAACAAGAAGCAAATCATAAATACATTTGGTGTTTATTAAGTGCATCATATATACGCATAACAGTGAATTTGAAGAAAATTGAAACAACAATGTCAAAATGGAATAGCTTTTCATTTTTGGTTAATATTGATCGATTCCAGAGTTTCCAACGCTGTCTCTGTGCTGCCATTAGATCACCGCCAATACAGCATTAGGCTAACTCGTTTACACATATCGGGTAGCGCAAAAAGGTAACACCCTTTATTTTAGAATTTCTCAAAAAGCTACGTTCTTATATTTAGTACATGTTCATAACAGAGACATTTAGCACTTTCGTTGAAAAGTTCTGCTTTGTTGGTGAAAAGCAGGGCCGGCGGCAAGGTGGGGCCAGGCTGCTTTTAATGGTTCGTACGGCATTCCGTCCCAAGGTAACGTACATGTTTACAATGTCAATACTTAGAATGCGGCAGCAATAGTAAGCGAACCTATGGCACGCGAGCGTGATGTGGCACGCCGCAGATTTTTTTTTTGGCACACCACTTGATACTTTAATCTTGATTTTGTTTAACTCAGGAGTCTTCAACCGTTTTTACACAATCGCCCCTTTTCGGATAGTGTGGGTCCAAATCGCCCCCACAAAGCCTTCACTTTGTAGAGCTGCTTACTATTTTTCCCACTGAAAACAGGTGAAGACAAAAAAAGGTCTTCACGTCCGTAGGGCTATGTTTTTGTTTTGTTCAATGTAATGGTTCGGCTTGCTCTTGCTAAACTATACTTTTAATATTTTGGCACGTTCGCCACCAGGGCGGGCTCAGGGAGGGGGGGGGTGTGGGGGATAATTGTCCATAATTTCGAACCTTTTCGATAACAATAAGCCTTACGCCCTAAGCAATCATAATCGAAAATGCACGAACAAAATGCCAAATATTTGGTGCAACATTCAAAATTAGGGACAACAAATTTATACAAAATTTGTTTACAAAGTACTATAACGGCCACTCCAGTATGTAAATTTTCCGTGGTAGCATGCCCCCGGGGCCCCCCTAGAACCTTTTCTATTCTCAATATGCTTCAAAATAATTCTGCGCCAAAAATGGATCTAATTCCTTTGTACTTAGTTAACATTCAACCTAATTCAAAATTTCACCCCCACCAAAATTTTGTGGATCCGCCTCTGTTCGCCACCGCTGGTCTATTGTGTCAGCTCAGAAAACGGAATCGGAAGTGAATTTCGGATCTCCGACGCCAAAGTTCAGAGTACAAATCACCAGGCGATACCATCTATAGTTGGTAAATTGACTTTAACTGAGTGGTTTGGCTTATTATAGGTAAAAAAACGCAGTATTGTGAATTGTCTGCTTGGAGTAACTAGTTTGTTGGGAAAGCTCTCTCTTCCATTCCGTGGTTACAGTGTTCATTTCCTTTAAAAAACTGATTTGGAAATGTGGTGTGTTTTTTGAATTATCTGTTTCGGTACACAAGACATGCCTGGTATCATAGGCGCACGCAGAAGGGGGAGGCGCACGCAGAAGGGGTAGACGATGCCATGCCCCCTCTCCTGTGGTCCTGTAATAAAGCGCTAAAACCTAACTTTAAGTCTATAATTTCTTGAACTAATAATGGTTGCAGTCTCCTTTCACATATTTTAGCCAAGATTCTGCTTTTAGGCATAAGCTGTTAGGCATAACCTCAGTGACTGCACTCACTGCATGCCCTTTTTCGATAAAAAGTGTGCTAAAGGAAGTTTTTTTTATGAGAAAAGGGTAAAAATGTTATTCTATGGGAAAAGTTATTTTTTTTATGAGAAAAGGGCTAGGCGTCCCCACCCCCTTTGTCAAATCCTGGGTGCGCCACTGCCTGGTATCAGTGTCTTACCTCCTAGAGTTTCCGAAAATAGCTGCTTTAACCTAAGATCTTGTTAAAATTATAAGTTACAATAATAGTTACAAAAATGAAAAAAATTACCGTAAAAAGTGCAATAGCCTACTTTAGGAATGCCGATTAAACTACACCTACGGAAAGCTAATGTGCCTATCGTCTTATTCATGTTTTCGTGTAGCTCTGCAAAAATCACAAGTTATGAGTCATTTCGCCCCCCCAATGTTTTTTCCTGGCGGCGCCACTGGCTGTGGTGTTACCATGGTGTAAAAGGAAATAACGGCGAAATCAAAGAATCCGCATTCTCGTCTGATATAGCCTACTTCGTCCGTTAATTGCACTTTGTAGGCTACATCAAAAAAAAAAAAGGTACGAGACAATGCACATCTTAATTGGTTTCCAGGAGCGTATTTAGGGAGTATTGTGCCATGCTCCCTTTTTGACTCTGCTTTGTGGTAAAAAAAAAATTGGTAATACCGAGTGACTGAAATATGCCAGACTCTTTTGATGGTTTTTGTAGCTTGTGGCCAGCGGCGGATCCAGGGGGTAGGATGAGAAGTATGCAGACTATGCATCCTTTCACCAACCATTTTCAAAAATGTTTTTCATGCTGACAATTTTTCCATAATTTTGAACCTCTTCGATAGCAATGAGCCTTAAGCACGCATAGTCGAAAAGTGCGAACAAAATGCAACATATTTGGTGAAGCACTCAGAATTAGGATAAAAAAATTTAAAGAAAATTTGCCTGAAGTTTATTCAAAAAGCACTAAAATAGCCATTACAGCACGTACATTTTCAAAGTTTTCCGGGACAGCATGCCCCCGGACCCCCTAGAGTCTTTCTTGTTTTTCAATCAGCTTCAAATTAGTTCTTCCGCAAAAAACGCGCTTGAAAAAATGTGGTAATTATGCCCCCCCTTTGAAATTTCTCGCTACGACGCTGCGTTGGTGTTAAAAGTGCCCTTTGAAAAAGCTGCCCCCTGCCTTTACGTAAGCTTACCATACGTCCTCCTTTTTAACAAAAATTCCTGTTATGTGTAAAACAAGTTTAGTTATGATCATAACAAGTTTAGTCTTGTTATTATTTTATTAGTTTGTCTTTTTTTTTTTTTTTTATCCCCCACTCCCCTTTTTTTTCTCTACTGCTAGCTCAGACTTTTTTATTTTTTCGATACTTTGGTACCAGCGTATACTTCGTATTACTACAGGACTGGTGGCTATACGTATCATGCTAAGTTATTTGTTGTGTCGCAATGTCTAATTTTTTGTTTTCACTACTACGTGTAATTTCAATTCAAACGCAAACAACTAGTAGATAAGCACTGGCGTAATTTATATAGGATCCGCAGCAGAGCTGGATGTCTCGAGACGTGTCTCGGTCTCGAGACACGTTTTTGAGTGTCTCGGTCTCGCCATGCCAATGTCTCGTCTCGGACCTTGAAAATCTCGGAAAATGGTCATGTCTCGATCCAGACATGAAAAAATTTTGGATTTGAAACAGCATTCAGGTCTTTGATGCGGAAGCAACAATGGTACTTACTACTTACCCGATGTATTGAAAGTATAGCATTGTGCGTGATTTCGCACTTTGCAAAAACATTTGGCTACATTTTGTTTAGACCATTTTGCTTTGTTGTTCAGGCCTGCAGAATTGCAGGCTTTTGCTTTCTTTTTGTGAGCAGCATATATGAAAACTGGTCTATTTCAACCACTAAGCACATGCATTCGATGGTAATCTACTCTAGACCAGGGATGTCTAACCTTTTAATTTATTAGGAAACCATTGCAAAATTAAATATTTAACTGGGCCGCAAAGCGACCAGAATTCCAATATTTCATATTATAGTTCTAAGAAAAAAAAATTTACCATTGATAGGTAGGCCTTGTACTGAGCCGCATATTGCTGAAAATGCAATGTTTTTAACAACAAAGAAAATTTAAAAATCCATTAACATAATTAATTAATGTAATAATTAATCCAATAATGTTAATTCAGTTTTAACTTTTAACAATATGGTCTTCACTCAAAGACATAACGATCGCTAGCCACGTCTAAAAAATTAATATATTTTTTATGGGCAAACGGTGTGTCAAATCAAAAAATTTTTAAGAGAGTAACGTGTCATAGGCCTATGTCATAAAATTAAGATTTCTACAAATTTGTTCCTATGAAAGATGCTATTCTCGTCTGGTTTACAACAGCTATCAAAAGGTTATTCAAAGTAGTCCAGGCCCAAAAAAGGCTTCAAATCGAAAAAAGTGCAGGGATTACAGTTACAGGAAATTTGGTTACCGACATGGAAAGTGCTTCCAGATTTGAGCTAGCTTTTTTTATGAGAAAGTTATTAACCAGGTAGATTTTCAAAAATGCATGGTGTCACAATGACTTTAAATTGTTTATGTTAATTAATTTATTATTTATCAAATATAAAGTGTTTTGATTAAATTTCATGAACACCCTCGAGCTCAATACTTGGTAAACTTGCTAAAAAATTGTTTTAGCAGAGGATAGTGGGCTGCAATGCCGACATCCCTGGTTTAGACCAACATAGCCTACCAATGACTTTTTGTTTAAAGTTTTCTTGACATCTTTTTCGTTAGATTAAAAAAGAATATTGGGCCGTGTAATCGTCTGCGAGAGGTATTGCTTGCCTTGCAAGCTACAAGGACTTAAATCTTCTGTGATAATGAGCTGTTTCGTTGTTATTATGATGAACTCGTTAAATCATTAATTGTAATCGTTAAAAGGATATGACCAATAGCACATTTATAATAGGCCACTTCAGTTCATAACCGCGACGGCTTCATTGCTTCATTTGTTTTTGCTAATGTCATTTTGCTATAAAGTTATTTCAATAACTTGGCTTAGTAGAGCCCATACTCCAGAGTATTACTATCGTTTTTATATTTTCTAATTTTTGGCTTATAAAGTCTCGTGTCTCGTAACTTTAAAGTCTCGTCTCGAAGCTATGATGTCTCGTCTCGGTAGGTTCGGTCCTCGTTCCAGCTCTGATCCGCAGTTTTTTTTGGCCTTTTATACCCATGATTAGTTTTTCTATCCCTCCATGTTTTCTGTTTAAGTAGTAAGTGTGAGGATAAGAACTCGTCAGACGAATGAGAACTTGGCTTCTGTTTCTGATCTGTAATTGGTAAGTTTTATGAGGTTTTTTTTCGACGAGTGGCTCATTTCTATTAAACAGACGCAAGCTCTTTCAGTGTGCCGAGTCCTTAACCAAAAGTTTTAATTGCATCCATATGTTCATGATTTGCTTCGACCTTGTCCGTATAGTAACTTTTTCTCTTTTTTCGCAATGATATTTTTTAGATTGATAATGGTTTAAGTTTAAATCGAAACGTCTCTAACATTTAAATGTTTCAAATTATTTGGGCTCTTATTTTTGTAATCAAAACAAATAAAGTTTAACTAGTTTATTAATGTAAAAATGCAGTCACAAAATGCTTAATAAAAATCAATTTCAAAAAAGAGCCATTACAACATGGTAACACTAAAAACTTCACTAACACCAATTGCTTAGTTGCAAGCAAAATTCAATTGAGCTAACCCAAGTATTAAAATCAATTTTAGAACAATTAGTTAGTTTCAAATCTTAAAATCAATTCTAAAAAATTAGCAGCTGACATGCTGACCCTAAGATTTGGTTATTTAAAAATTGGGTAATTGACTTAGGCCTAATACCAATTTCTGTGATGTGTAGATGCAATACAATACATTATATTAATCATTCAATTATTTTTATACCTTTCAAAAAGGTAAGCATTTGAAAATGCTCGTCACTTAGTCCAGCACGTTTTGGCTTTAATATGTCCTTGCCAGTGGAAAACATTCGCTCTACCTCTGCGCTGAACGGTAATGCTGTGTTATAGCAAATAAACAGTTGCTTAACTTGATCAACTGCAAATGCATCAACCGAAACAAACTCTTTTGGCTTTTTAGCCAAAAATTGCTCAACAATGTAACTTTCACTTTTCTAAAAAAATGGCTCAAAAAATGAAAACGAGTTATTGGTCAATGGTAGGTCATTATCACACTCTGATGAGCTGCCACTCTCATTACCGCATTGTTCAAGTTGACTATCAACTAAAGAGATCATTTTAAATCGCACACTTTCTTTTAATTCAATAGTAACAGTCAGAGGTGCACGAATCCCATATTCTTTCAATCCTGATCCGATCCGAAACCTTGATTTCAATTTCCGATCCGAACCAGTTCCAAAAAACTCTACTAAAGATGGCACGGGCTGACTTTTTTGCAACCCAAACCGCCCATGGACCGGAGCCTCTTTCCCAGTAGCGGTAACCGACCCGGAAACTCATCCCCAAAATAAAGCCCAGCCCGCCCAAAGCCCATTCTTTTACAAAACTTCAGCCACATTCAAAAGAAAAAGGGAAGTCAAAAGGGCTTTCAAAAAATGGCAGCGGCTCGTTAGCGGCCCAATGAGAAACAAAAGATAGAACCGGGCCGTCAGCGGACCACTAAAACGGCTCGTTAATGGATCTCTAAGCTCTAAACAATTAATGAAAGCGCCGAACAACGAGCAGTTTCATAAGTAGGATGAAGCCTAGCGAAGTTTATTTTCAAAAAATTTCATTGATTTTTCTAAACCCAACGCAGTAAAAAAATTTTTGGTAAATTTTTTAGTTTTTGAAATAATCAAAAAAATCCGTTTCAACTTCGTCAAATTATGACATCTAAGTAGTCAAAAAGACAAGAAAAATGAGAGCTGCTCTTGGTGCTGTTATGTGCATCCGTGTGTATTTATCTTCTAAAGCTATGCTTCGTCTCTACCACTCATTGCTACTTAGCCATGTTCGCTATTGTACAACCAACTGGTGTTTAGGCAATGAAACCAGAATTCATCAATTACTTCGCATCTGTAATAAATTTATCAGATTAGTTTTTGGCATAAAGAAACGTGACAGTGTAAAAAATTTGATGAAACAATATGGATTATTGACTATAAACAAGGATATCATGTTGAGCTAGCTATTTTCATGTATAAAACCGTTAAAAAACTTCACCCAGTCGCAATACTAAACTTATTTCAATTATAATCAAGTCTTGTATCAACTACAAGTAATAATCTCTGTATCTCCCCAGCATATAGAGTAACTATGTGCCAACAGTCTATAAAATTTTAAATATGGAGTAAATTACGGTACCAACTGCGATTAAGGAAAGCAAGAGTTTAAAATCTTTTTCAGACAAAGTTAAAGCACATTTTTTGAGCACAGACTAATTATTATGTCGTTAACAAGCTTACTCGATTACCACCACCGCTCTTGGGTCATTGTATATTTAATTATGATTTGATCTGTTCTGGTGCTGCTGTTGATCTTTATCTGCAGATACTCAAAGGACGAATGGAATCATGAAGTTGGATATCCGAAAAGATGGCGACTAGCAACACCATCCAATAGTAAATCAAGAACCACAATGCAGGAGCAATATTTCACTTTAATTTGTTTGATGAACAGTAGGCTACCTATTTCTGAAAAGATGGTTAATTATTATTATCAAAACTCAGTTTAAAAAAATACCTCTTGGTGATTAAATATATTATACAAAACTGCAGTTATTAGTACTGTTAAATACCCTATTGAAAAATTGGCAGATATTTCTAATCTATCCTATCTTTAATCTGATAATTATTCATGGAACCAATACACTCCTGGACATGAGTAAAAACTGTACCCGGTTGTGAGCTTGTCTTTTAAACAAATGCGGATGAATGGAGGTACCCATTTACAACTCCCTCCAGGCAACCCTTAGGCAAGGTTTAGAACCTGTTAGCCTCCCAATAGCTGGGGTCACAGGCTGAAATCTTGGTGCTAATCCAGTTTATTTGCAAAATTGATCTCGTTTGCTATGGCATGTTGCTTAACTAACTAATTCAATAATTTTGTTTCTGTGTTGGTTCGTTATGTGCGTGTGTTTTTGTTGTTAAATCCAATTGTTTTTTTTATTTTTTCATTGTTAGGGTCACGCAGCCATGCCTAGTCTTTCTGCCGGGCATGTTTCAACGATCATCCGTTTTGCTGCGTGTTGCCCTTTTCCGTACTCTGCCAACACTTATTGAACTGATATAAACGTGTGTTTCTAACGTTATGGAGTAAACGAATTGATTGATGAAAAATGCCTATTTTTGACCACTTAGATGTCATAATTTTACGGAGTTGAAACGGATTTTTTTGATTATTTCACAATTTCGAAAACTAACAAGTTTTGCCAAAAAAATTTTTTTCGGTTGGGTTTAGAAAAATCAACGTAATTTTTTGAAACAAAATTTCGCTAGGCTTCACCCTGCCTTTAAGCTAAAACAAAGAACCGCGTTACTGGTACTTCGGTACAATTTTTAAAAAGTAAGAATGGTTCCTGTCCTAAAAAAGTACCGCGGTAAAATAGAGCCCGGTGCTGCCCATCTCTGCACTGGTGACTCTATTTGAAAAGTTCAGAAAACACTGAGTTTTGTTGAAGTTTTAAAATAATAATAAATAACTGAGGTTGTTTTCAAATTATATTGAACTGAAAATTCAACGGTAATTGAGGGAGACTACGAAGTGCGCTAGCGCTCTTCGAGTCAGCAGCCACCCGTTTTATACGTCAAATGCACTCGGCTCCATCCGCGAATCGAACCCGTACATAGGATCTGCCACCTACGCGCGGTACCGCTAGGCCATGTCGCGCGGTACTACTTAATCTGCCATCTACGCGCGGTACTACATAATTTGGTATGTACTGCCCAATTTATCAGCCTTTTAAGTTTTTGTTTTGCGTTCACTTCTAGGCGTGAGAGAGTCGCGTATTTACAGTTTTACACACTAGGACGGCATTGTCGGTATTCAAAATTGAATCTGATTCTACACTATGTGGCAGGTCGTTGATTTAAATAAAGAAAAATAAAGGGTAAATTAAGAAAAGCAATTGCTGGTCTTTAACATTGACATTAAATTTCATCTTTATGTTATATATTCGTTTCAATTTTACTTTAAATTTTACTGTTATTCTAGTTTCTTTGCATTAAACGATATTTTCAGAAAGGCCAAAAAAATGAAATGTTACAAATCCGTAAAAATCACTTGCACCGTGCTTGCAGTTGCACCAAATAAAATTTTGGGGAATGGATCCATAAATATTTATACAATTAATCAATCAATCAATCAAGCTTTTTTTTCTTGAAAAAAAAGAAGGTACCGTCGAACACATTAATAGAAAGAGAAACTCAAGAAAAGGAGGAAACGACACAATGTCAAGTGACTTCAGCTCAACATGTTGCAAGAACTTTGTTATAAACTGCGAAAGGCAGGTTGCGGGTAAAGCGTGACTAGACAGTAAACACCAAAGAAGGTTAAACACTGACCTTTCAACTGCTGTTTCATATTATGCAATGCAATTGCGTTTTTCTTTCAAGGCTTTGAGACCATCATTCAATGATCGCTACTCGTAGTCACGTTAAGCAGCCGAGTGGTAATGCAGTTGAATTCCTAACTTTAAATCGAACACAAAGTGAAGACGAGCTCTTCGATCCAAAGATGGGTTTTGATGGTAATGTGAGCAGTGCTAGTTTATCAGGAGAAGGGGACAATAATGCCATTGAAGCTAAACAGAGTGCCAACTATAATTTGCCTAATGATGCTGGAGATTCGACTCCAATTATTGCTACCTATTTTGATGAAAAAATATCAGTTCCCAGGGTTGATGATAACGAAGAAACTGACTGTAGATGTGGCCCGTATAGATCAGAAATGCCAGCATTTAGCTGGAAAAAGCTATGGGCGTTTACAGGTCCAGGTTTTTTAATGAGTATTGCCTATCTTGACCCTGGAAACATTGAGTCAGATTTACAATCAGGAGCTGTGGCTGGTTTTCAGTTGTTGTGGCTTTTGCTCTTAGCAACTCTTATGGGATTATTGATGCAAAGAATGGCATCTCGGATTGGCGTTGTCACTGGACTTCATCTCGCTGAAGTTTGCAATAGACAATACAGAAAATTTCCGAGGATAGTGTTGTGGTTAATGATTGAGATTGCAATTATTGGCTCTGATATGCAAGAAGTTATTGGTTCTGCAATTGCTTTTTCCTTACTATCTGGTGGTAAGATCCCTTTGTGGGCAGGAGTCTTGATCACTGCAAGTGATGCGTTTGTGTTTCTTTTGCTTGATAAATATGGACTTAGAAAATTGGAGGCATTTTTTGCTTTTCTGATTACCATTATGGCTGTTACGTTTGGATACGAGTATGTTACAGTTGCTCCAGATCAAGGTGATGTGGTATTCGGCACTCTGGTACCACATTGTACTGATTGTGGTAGTAAACAATTATTGCAAGCAGTTGGTATTATTGGAGCGGTTATAATGCCACATAATATGTATCTTCATTCAGCATTAGTGAAATCGCGAGATGTTGATCGGAAAAAGCCACGACGAATTCGTGAAGCCAACTTCTATTTTCTTGTTGAATCCTCCATTGCTTTATTTGTGTCTTTTATCATAAATTTGTTTGTGGTGGCTGTTTTTGCAGAAGCATTCTATCAAAAAACTTATCAAGATCTTCATTTACAGTGCAGCAATGCCACCAGTATTCCTGGAGCACAAGAAGTTTTTCCTCCTAATGCAAACAAAACAGACTTTGATGTTGACATCCATTTAGGTGGTATCATGTTGGGGTGCTTTTTTGGTCCTGTTGCGTATTATATATGGGCTGTCGGAATTCTTGCTGCAGGCCAAAGTTCTACCATGACCGGCACATACTCTGGTCAGTTTGTGATGGAGGGATTTTTGGATCTTCGTTGGAGTCGCACAAAACGAATTTTGCTCACACGGTCAATTGCCATTTGCCCCACTTTGCTATTGGCTATTTTCTCTGATATCAATCATTTAACTAATATGAATGATCTTTTGAATGTCCTGCAAAGTTTGCAGCTTCCTTTTGCATTGATACCAGTTATTCATTTTGCGAGCATGCGTTCGTTAATGGGAGAATTTGCCAATAACTTAGCTTGGAAAGTTATTGGTGGTGTGATTGCACTTATAGTGGTCTGCATTAACATGTATTTTGTCGTAATTTACATTGGACAGTTACCATATGTTGTATTGATAGTTTTCGCCAGCATTCTGGTAGTACTCTACGTGATTTTTGTTGCATATTTATCTATGTTGATGATAAAAGCTGTGATTAATTGGAGGTCAAATGATACAGCCACAGATGGTTATGCGGTTCAGCATAATGAGGACTGAAGTTTTTATCTCATTGGTAGTGAATTTGTAAAACTTGTGGCCCATTGATTTCTTCATTTTTATCTTCCAGTCAGGAGGAAGCGTCGTATGCGCTATACTTAGGCCATATTCAGACTGGCGTAGGAGTTGCCTTTGTTTCTGAGTTTTCCGATTGAGTTTTGTTGCTTGTTGATTTCATCAAGCAGTGATAATTATCATGAAGCAACTTATCCAAGAATGCAATAATAAAACTTGGGTGGGAGTTGAACTATTAGCCTTGTGATCATGGTTATCATAAAAATGACGCGCCAAACCACCATGCCATGCGGCCAACACAATATGTTGGACTAAATGGTCAATGCTGATGATACGTATGTTTTGGCTATAATGTAAACACTTAGTGAAGAAAAAAATAATAAGGTTTCATAGCTACTGATGTAGCTAGAAATCTCTGTTTTGTTTTGAGCCTTTGTGTCTGGAGCAGGACTATTCATGGTGACTGATTTGACATGAGACGCTTAGGGTTAGGTATGATGTGGAGTCGTCTCACGTCTAGTTAGTAACGTCAAATCATCTCGCACCGAATAGTCAAGTACTGTTTGTGTCTCATCAGTGATTATATTCTGATCAATATAATACCCATAGTTATTTTTACAGAGAAAATCAATGCGATTTGCCTGCCTAGTATTTATATCAAAATTCGTGCTTTATGGTCATTTTTTACCTATGCATGATCAATTTCATTTAAAAGTAAAATATCATTAGCTTGTTTTCAGCGAGTTACACTTTTGATCTTTAGTGCTATTAAAATGCCAGCTTAAAAATACCAGCAGCATCATGAAAAATATTGTGGTTGAAAAATTATACAAAGTTTTGACAAAAAATTTTTAGGTGGTTTATTAGTTTGTGTTGATATTAATAGCAGCGCATCTGCATAATTGCTCTGTCTGCCTGGTCAATTTTTGTGGGCTTTGGGCCTGCGATTTGGAGTCCTAGTTAATGCATTATAATCAATTTTTTTAGTTATGACCCCAAAAAAATGATTATGATGCAGAAACTAGAACGTAGAACCGCGTGTTCAAAACGCACAAAAATTGCACTTGTGGACAGAGTAAATATGTCTTTATCAACTCTCTCCACTGTGGATATGAGGCATGGAGATAGCTTGCAGAGGTGCTAGTAAAAAACTTACTATACAATTTCATGGTTTCACTATGTTTTTTGCTGTATGTCAGACTCTAGTGCTTTTTTTTCGGTAGCTAAATACACAAATATTATTTGCATTCTGAAGTTGGAGCGAATTAAATGTCACCATATGTTGTAGTAGTTTTTGTTGGTTTTCTAAACGAAGTATTAGCTAAAAGATTTTGACTTGTTATTGTAGTTTTGTAATGGTATACTGAACTAGGGATGTGTTTTAAGGAAAATTACTCGTACTCGCCGAGTAAGGAGTATTTACGACGTTAATTGGCGAGTTCGAGTATCTATGACGTCACGCACGATGGGAAGTACGCTTTTGCTTTTTTGGTTTTCCTGCATTTAGCTGCTTCAGAATCATTGGGTTAATCAGTAACAATGGTGATTGGTTTAGGTAGACTGAGCTTACAGTAGAACGGCAACATCTGGGCAATACAATGTAATAATGACAATGTACCCCGTAGGTATCTTATCAAGCAAAAAGACGGTAATGTTCATGAATTAGCTGTCGTGTTTTGTGCTGTACGGTAAATTACTACCGTTGAGTTGGTAAATTGGGTTTACGTACAAAAAAGTTAATTGTTTACAAATTAGAACTCGTCGAGTCCGAGTAATGAAAATGCCTTAATACTCGGCCGAAGACTCGACTCGGCACATCTCTATACTGAACTACTTGCCGAAAAGATACTTTATTATGGAAACCATTGATTAACTGCAGCTTATTCAAAGCTGTTTAACTATATCCTACCAAATACGTTATTAAAGTAATAATGGATAAATTGTATTTTTAACTCATTTTGAGCTAACTACAGTAAGAGTATTGTTTGTCGGAGGGTTATTTTTTGTTCGATTTTTATGTTTCATTTTTTTGCTGCGCCCTAATAAAACTACTTTCTTCTTTCACAGTAATTGCTTTTGTTTAATGGAATCCTTGTATTGTTTTAATTGTCAGAGTGATTTTAGGCTGTTGGGATATTCCCATTTTTAATGAACAAAATGATGTGACCGATCAAAATATGATGGAAAAATATTTACTCTCTCCACATGTTCGATTTTCGTGAGCCTTTAAACCCGCGGTTTTTCGTTTTGGTTTCTGCGTCATAATCAATTTTTTGATGTCAAAGTCACTTGGTTTGGTTATGACGTCAAAGCATTGACTGATTATGATTCAGAAACTGGAAAGAAGAAACGCGGGCCTAATGGACACGAAAATTGGACGTGTAGATGGGGATGAACATAGTGGGAACGGTGTGTGTAGGTCCAAATCATAATAATGAAGTCATGTTATAGATTGCCACTATTTGAAAATAAATTTTTGCTGTGTTGTTTTGTATCATTTTACCGCGCTGACGCTTTCAGTATTTTTCATTTTCAATCGCTAATGAACTCTGCTATGATATTGTACTGTAGATAATTTTAATAATTGCTCAGCAATCTCTGGTTATATCACTCAATTTTAGCTGACAGAGTGAATTTGCCTCGCAAAAGCAAAAGTCGTGCCTCTCTGCTTGACGCACTTTTACATTTGCGCCAAACCACCATGCCATGCGGCCAACACAATATGTTGGACTACTGCATAATTTACTATTACATAATTTAACGCTTCGTTTCCTCATTGTTATATGATTTTGAAATCACATGATGATGTGTTTTGCAACCTTAATTTATCATCTGTTAAATGCAAGATTGCTTAATTATGGCAGCTGGCGTAATTTTTTTAGATTCAATAGGATGTGTTTTACATTGATTTACTAATTTAGAAATTCCACTTTTTCTGTAGTGCTGTATAGAAAGTCCAATCTACATTACCGTATTTTGCGAAGCAGAAGGCGCACTTCTAATCCTTTTTTTTCATAAATTGATCGTGCGCTGTGTTCCTCAATTTGTAGGGATTCAGCTGCATTAGCCAATACCGCGTCAATTCTATGCCGCTCGTACAATAATCAAATAGCGTAGTTGTTGAATTGTCAAGTTGTCTATATATTTTGACTGTTTTCAAACTCGTTTGTTAGTGGAATTTCTACTGCCAAGTGCCTTTGGAACGGTTTTGTTGATTTTGCATTGACGCTACTACATAGTGAGACAAACTAATGCATTGCTTAATTTGGTTTTCTGGTTGAGGATGTTACAGAACATTAAGTAGGCCTGTGGAGGTCACTCTCTTCAATGCTCAACTTATGTAAGCTAGCAAAAGCAAGTTTTGTGCTTCGGTCTATCGCAGCAAGCGAAATGAACGTTGTGCATAAATATACTCTCGATTCTGCTAATCTGTTGTAGATGCAGAGTAAAGTTGCCATGTCCCATGTCATAAAGCATTAATCACCACGTGTTCCTGACAAGTGGGTATCATTATGGCATTTGCGGTAGCTCGTAGACTGGGTTTGAATTTTCGGTTGAAGTCTTTCAATATCCTAACACTTTCAGGGGCGTCCCCAGGGGGCCGCTGGCCACTTGATTTTTGGGAGGAAAATTGGACGTCGGAAGGCGTTATGACCTTATTTTGGTCTTCACCTGAAGACGTGATAACCTTTTTTTTGGTCTTCACCTGATTTTGGGAGGAAAATTGGACGTTACGCTGTCCGTTTCTGAGGTTCGGCTGAGACAGTTACGAAGTTGTTTGGGTTCGGCCGCTTGGCACGGGTTAAGAAACACTGGGTTAAGGTATTAGCCTTAAAGGGCAACGCAATATGTTTTACTTTGCTGGTATCAACTCTTACTCTTTGTGGCTACGAATTTTCGCTTTCAAAAAAATAAGATTATTTTGACAGCTGCAATAGCAGAGTGGTAAAAACGTCTGCCTCTGGAACTGCATACTTGTGTTTGGTCAAACTAATGACTCCCACATTGATATTCACAGCTTTCCTGTTTGACGCTCCACATTAAAGGATAGTATGGAGAACAAAACGGAATTCTCCTGTCTTCGAGTTCTCCTGCATAAGAGCGCTGAAATAAGCTTTGGCCGGCAACTCTTGAGCGAGCTTGTTCCAGGGCTTTGATCGCTCTCTCGTGATAGGATACAATTCTTTTATCTTACGAACAAATGTCACTTGCGCACAGAGAGTTTCAAACATTTTTTCTCTATTTTGCTGAAACTCTGATTAAACAAACGTCTGCATATTCTTGTGCTGGTCATGTGTCGCACTTAGGTATCGCGTTGAAATTTGGTTGTCAAATCACGATTAGCAATTTAATGCACTGTTAGCAAAGCAAGCTGTTGAAAAAAATGAAGACAAACAATTGTTACCACTTCCGCGTTGTTTCACGCTCGCGGCAATCTGTGAATACCGCAACCATATAACTACGTCACAACTCTCACCAAACTGATATAATTTGCACTCGATGCATTGCAGTCGACTTTCACAAATTTCTCAACTTTTATCGCTGAAAAAACGGCCCGATGGCGTGGTGATTAAAGACTCGGCTAACAAAGCAGAAGGACTGGGATTCAATTCCATGGCCAGTCATATCGGCACCAACGGCTCGCCACCGCTGCGATGTTTCTTCGGAGCTGTGTTATCCCGGCGCAAAGTCGAGGAGATGGGGGTCCCGCCACCGATTACATGCGTTGGCTGGCGTATAACCGCTAGTGACCAAGATTTTTTTAATGTCCAAGTACCTACAAACCTTTGAAAAGAAAGCAATTTATTCCATATATCATAATAGCAAAATAATGGAAGTGAGGCAATAACAATATACGCACATTGACGCAAAACTTGGAAACAAATTTTTTGAAATTGCACCATATTTAGTGTCGTTGACATAAGGATTGAGCGCTGAAGTAACAGCAACCTTAAATTTGCACCAATATGTAAAAAAATGCGCAAGAATAATGAGAACAGTACGAATTTTCTGGAAGCTATAGTATTAGTCGTTTTGGCAAACCTTTGTGAGAAAAAGCAGGTAATCCATTGCCAAAGCGACTTGATGCAGCCATTTTGCACCAGCAAAATGGAATGTACAGCAGCGGTGCACGTCAGCAGTTGGTAAACAAAGACAAATATAAATTGCCTAACAAGCAGGGCTGCGAGCTCGCAAGCATTTTTTTCAAGTTTGTCGGCAGCGTGGCCGAGTGGTACGGAGCGTCGTTTTTACGACGGCCATGATCGCAAGGTTGATGGTTCAACTACCACCCAAGCCTCGTTGTTGCGGCCTCGGATAACATACTTCACGACAATTATCTCTGTTTGGTGGAATCTAACAAGCAGGCAATTGAAGAAGTCGAAGCAAAATCCTAACGGAAAACTTGGAGACAAGGGCAACTCCTAAGCGAGTGTGGATTCGTCCTATGCATAGCGCCTTGGTCGCTTTCTCGTGACAGGATAAAACTGAAGAAATTTAAGTCCGAAATACGTTCAAAATATAATCACTGATCAACTATTTTTCGAGTTCGACTTTAAATATTTTTGTTTATCGAGTTCGGCAAAAAGACAGAGTTCGAGTCGCAGTCCTGACATCGCAGCACCCAGTTCACAAAACATTTCATGAACAATCTGCATCATAATTTATCTTATTCTTCCACAAAAGTGAAACCCATGGGCTTTTGGTCTTCTCAGGCACTGAATATGTAGACAGTGCAAACTTGTCGCCATACGCAAATACAGCACTACGTAGCGACATTCTAAGCTAGCGAAAAACACTTGAAAACATGAAACTTCTTTACTTCATTTCAAACAGCTTCTTGTTTCTTATTCTGTAATAAAATCACAGCGTGAGTAATATAATTTTGTGGCACAATCTTATCTTAAATTAAACGCTCATGTGATCATAGGTAGGTGGTAAAAACTGCCGCTGAGAAAGAATGTCTGCAATGTCGTCAGTCATCTACACTGGACAGGACTCGCCATTCCATCAAACGGCTGATAACTTAAGTTTTCTTTTAAAGCTAATTAGACGCAAAAATTCAGCATAACTGCGTATAAAGTCCACTTTAAGGATTCCAAGAAAAAATATAACGGTCATGGTTTTTGCAAGCAGCAAGCCAAGTACACAAAAAAACAGACAACAAACTTAGTTAATCAATTGATTTATCTGCGACAATGGAGCATAGCAACTGAAAACTAAATTTTACCCGGACACTGCGTAATATCATCAAGGGGCAACACCACATTAGCAATACAGCGAGGCTGGCAACAGCAGCAAACAATCGAAGGGATCTTAACCTGATTGACATTCGTGGTAATCGAATAACAGAATGGTCACCGGCTTGGCTCGTTAGCTAAGAATGCATTAGATCGTTAGCTAAGAATGCACTGGATCGTTAGCTAAGAATGCAAAACGGAAATACTTTTCACGACTGCGCTTCCACTCAGATGGCCGAGTAGTAAAAGTGTCTACCTCTGGAGCTGTAGACGCGGGTTCGACTCCACTTCGGGTCAAACTGATGATTTAAAAATTGCTCTTTACAGCTTTTCTGTTTGACGCTTAGCACTAAGGGTACAGTAAGGAGAACAAGCCGGCAAGTTTACTTGCTGTGCCGTTGGGAAAGGCACTTGGCGAGATTCCCCATCTTGGTGAGGTAGACAGGTGGCCGGCAACTCCTAAGCGAGCTCGTTACAGCGCTTTCTCGTGATAGGAAATAAACAACCAAATAAATACAAAAATACTGTGCAATTTAATGGTCGATTTGAAATTAATTTTTTTGGAAACTGGATTTTTATGATCATCTTGAAGAACTTACCATCATAGAATTATACTTAGCGAGACGTTCAAGCCAGAGTCTCCAATAATATTCCATGGTAAATTTATTCATATAAAATGGTGTTGCCGGTTGGCCATCATGGTAAATTTTCACCACCAAACCAGATGTAATCTGAAATAAAAGTTAAAATTCGCTGACACGAAAATTACGGCAGTCTACTAGATAAGTACAGAAAAGCTCGTAGATAAAAAACAACTCGGAACCGGTAATCTTTGTCCTTATATCCGAATCGCAATTTATAACTTGTAGCTCACTTTCTCTACGCATCTACCACTGGTTTGTATTCATACCAGTGGTTCTCAGGCTTGTATAGTTTGTGGCGGCTTCTAGAAAACTTCAGGGTTCCCGGCCTAAAATGATGAAAAAGCCGGAAAAAGTGGGTGGTCAGAGAGTGGAAACACGAGGGCTGTGTCAAGGGGCTCGGGGGCAAAGCCCCCAGGCCGCCGAAGACAAGGCCGGAAGCGAGGGGGTGTGGGGGCTTTGCCCCCAGCCGCTAAAAATTTTTGTATTTTTTACCCAAAGAAAGTAAATTTTAGTGCGTTTAATTGTATAATATGCTGTAACAATGTCTTATGTAATATGCTGTAACAATACTCTGACATGTGACATCGTATCATTCATTGGATATTGAATTGGACAATTCATTGGACATTGAACATACAGCTCTTACAGTATGTTATAACAGGCGCTTGGTGTATCGGTTAAGAGCGTCCGCTTGGTAGCCGGTAGACTGGGGTTTTATTCCCGGTCGGGTCACACAAAAAAAATAGTATTTGCAGCTTTCACGCCAGGCGCTCGGCACAAGCGGAAGTGCGAAGGGTTTTGTGTATGTTGTTCGTCATGTTATGTCCCTTAACAGCGTTCAACCATTCGTGATTGAAAATTGTAATGGGTCGTCAATTGAAAATGGCCTGAACAATGTGTGCTTGTACCCGCTGTCCGGACCTTTACCTTTACAGTATGTTATGCTGCATAGAGCAGACTATAACGATGGTGAGGAATTTGTAAGCAATATTCAAGTTAATAGCACATAACTGCCATACAACATCGTGTGGGAGGCTGAAGCTCCTCCTTCTCTAGCTACGCTACTGATGATAACGATGGTGCAGCAGTTTGTAAGCACAATCCAAGTTTACTGCAGATAGTTGGCGTACCAATGGAGAGGGGCTGTTGGCGATACCTGTAAAATGCGGTCTTCCTACTTGATAGCGCGTAAGTGCCATAACTTAAAGTTACGCAGAGATCATACCACGATTCAACATTGTGTGATGTCACAATTATGTTATTTCAACTTTTTATTAATAAATATACTAGGCCTATAACAAGCGAGCTGCTTGTCTGTCAACATGGTGTATGACGTCAAGAATCTTACTATTGTGAGGTTAGTTTCACTGCAGCATGATGAGACTTTACAACAATGCAGATATGTCAATTTTCTTACTCGTGTAAAAACGTATGCAGAGGAGAGAAAAGTCAAGTGCCTAACGCAAAAAAACCCGGCAGATGGAACGCGAGGGGGGGGGGTAAGAGCTTTTAGAAAAAAAGCATTTTTGGAATAATATCGGTAGGTGCCGAGTTGAAGTGCAAAATGCCGGAAATCCGGCAAAATCCGGAACTCTGGTATAGCCCTGAAACTCCCAACACCAGTGCTACCCTGCTCAGCAATAACTTTTTTTGTCAGCATTTCATTGACAGGGTCTACAGCCGTCTGCGGGCCTACGTGGGTAATTACCACAATAAATCTAGTGTTTGTGGCACCTGGTTAATGTGCCGCCGTCCCCCTAAGGGGGAAGTGCCCTCGGTTGAGATCCCCCGACGATCACGCGCAGTCCGAATGCTAAATCTACAAAATTTCGCGAAAGAGCGCATTGTATCACTGTTTTGTTGAAAAACAAGAAGTATTTTCGTCACAGCAGTTACTGATACTAAGCGGATTTTAAGCGTAGAGCATTTGGTCCCACCCAAAACAGTCGCGTCTGCGACACATGCAATGAAAAAAATAATCAAATCTTCATTATACTCGCGGTATTACGTTGAAGCGTGTAACGAGTGGCGAAGCCCGCGTCCGCGGCTCAGCACCAAAATCACACAGCTGCGCAGAAACGTCACAGCGGTAGCGAGCCGCTGGCGATGTCACCAACACAGGAATCGAACCCCAGCAGCCAGCCATGTTTTTAACCACTACACCACATTACATTTCACAGCAAATATTCTCCTGGTCTTCAGAGCGAGCTCACCTGTTCTTGTGGATCCCGCGAGCAATTTATTGCTCCTGTATACGCAGCAACTTGCACTGGATCGTCGTAGCAATCCTTCAGCGAATAACGTAATTTTGATGATGTTTTCCAATCTACGGAACAAACCTCACCTCTGAAAAGTCAGTGCGATCAGATTTACGCCTTACAGTATCATACACTTTCGGGATTTAGTCTCGATTTTCCTCTTATCTCGAGAAAGCGATCAAAGCGCAATATTCAGCTTCCTTAGGTAAGGATGTGCCTCAAGGAAAATTACTCGGACTCGCCCAGTAACGAGTATTCACGACAATACTCAGCCGAGTCCGAGATCTAGGATGTCAAAATATGAACTCAAAATCAGGTGAAGAGCAACAATAAAAAATATATAAAAAAAGGTCATCACGTGCGTAAAAGTTCTATTTTCGACTCAAATTCGGCTGCAGAGCAAAAAAAGGTAAAGTAATAATGCTTTAATACTCAGCCGAGTATCAATTAATACTCGGACTCGGCACATCCCTACGCTTAGGAGTTGCTGGTCATCTGGCTGCCAACCACTCTACAATGGTTTGCTGGTCATCTGGCTGCCAACCATTCTACAATGGTTTCGTAAAAAAGCGATTTCACCAGAACCTACTGCACCGATGATGACGTCTTTAACCACTACCCAACCGGCCATTACCACAAGTTTCACCATAATTGACAACTTAAGCCTTACTTGTATTTCGCTACGCAATCCACGTAACCATAATATTTCAAATGAGGATGATAGCATTTTCCTTCAATTGACGAAACGAATGAAATGTCTTGAAGAATCGATTGAACGCTTTTCCACAATCCCGAACAAGATTTCTCAACATCGATCGCTTTCGCGGGAACTCCAGAGAAAAATTTTTCGATAGCGGAATGACATTGTGTGCCGGCTCGTAATGTCTCTACAAAAAACGCACTTTATAAGATAATGCTAAATCAGATAGCAATAATACGCTGTAAGTCCTGGACGAGTGGAACAAAGCTTGTTTTTAATCACAGTTGAATTAGCCGGCCAAGTGTCTACCACTAAAGATAGCGAAATCCAGCTCTGTGCCTTTTACAACCGCACAACAAGTAAACTTGCCGGTTTGTTCTCCACACTGTCTCTTCAATGTTGAGCGTCAAGCAGGGAAGCTGTGAATGCCAATTTTTAAGTCGATGGTTTGACCCGACTCGGAATCAAACCCAAGACCTACCACTCGGGTATCTGAGCAGTAAGATTTACTTAAAACTTTCATCTTTCGACGATCGGTGAATGAAAAATTTGACCAGAGTTAGTCGGTAGCAAACGCTGATCCGGATTCGATACGTGAGCTGAGCATTATGGCTTGGTGACCTAGGGAGTTGGGATCTGTGACATTCGAAATGGACGTAAGCTGCCCAGGGTTAGATATACCCGCTAGCAGCGTCAGCAGAGCAGCACAGTTAAAGGCAAAAGTCGAGTAATATCGCACTATACAACTTTCAGATCAAAAACCAAATCTTCATTATACTCACGGTATTACGCCGAAGGCAATATTAATCTATCTACCAAAATCAGGATCTATAAAAGTTACGTTGTGTCAATCTTTTTTTACGGCTGCAGTGCTTGGGTAGACTCAAAAACTATAAGCAACAAAATCAATGCTTTTCAAAGAAAAATGATTAGGAGAATTAACAAAGTACATTGGCCTAATATCATGAAGAATGATGAATGTAATCAAATTTTGCCTCCTTTACATCTAAAAGTTAAACGTAGAAGATTGCAAATGCTGGGACATGTTTGTCGCAATGACCTTCCGGCTAATCGCATCTTAAAACGAGCAATGGAACTAATCATCTTAAAATGAGCAATGGAACATAACGTTCGAAAAAAGGGCAGACCACCAGCCACATTGTTGAATGCACCAACAAAGCGGTCTGAAATCAATGCACCTTAGTTTCGAACCGATTGCTGAAATGGAGAAGTCTAACATTGATTGAATACAATAGTGAATGACTCTTTAGAATCCATTTTTTAACAGTTGAAATTTTACTTCCTCGATTGTCTAAGTGATTATGTCCGATGACGTGAATCAATGAATATGTATATATTACGCCGATGCGTGTAACGAGGGGCGGGGCCCATTTCCGTGACCCAGCGCTTGAGCAACAGAGCTCCGAAAAAACGTCGCAGCGGTGGCGAGCCGTTGTCGACAGTGTTCAATTCGAACGGTCCGGGAATCGAAGCCAGATCTCTCCCGCGTCAATAGCGGTGTCTGTCACTGTTGCGCTAACCGGTTGCAATTTTTAGAGTACTGTACTTTCAGTTTTTGCTCGCTTACTTTCTTGCATGGATTTGAATCCTTCATCGCCTAATTTTTCGATCATTTTTTTCTTCCATGCCAGCAGCGCAAGCTGGCTTTCCACCGGCTTTGTAGCACCTAATACCCGCGTCACTGAAGGCAAATTCTGCAATTAACAATTGATCAAATGAAAATGGAAGGAAAAAAATTTGGATAATTAACCAAGTGACATTTTAATCATAGTAATAATCGTATTAGGGTCATTTTTTCCGCACCGTCAACGTGATAAAGAATACGGTAAGATGAAGGAAATACAATAACGGTACAAGAGAAGAGGCACCAAAACGATTAAAAGGAAAGGAGGAGTTAAAAAAAACGAGGAGTTTAAGAGAAATAAAAGTATTAAACGTTGTATTCTCGTCTTTATGTAATAGAAAACGGCCGCATGCGATTGAACATCAGACTCGCCAAGAGATAATGTTGTTTTTTCTTGTTATAGAAGAAATTAATGAAAAAACGCAATGACTTGGAAAGGCATTGACGCGACATAAAATCATGTTCGACGCCATGCTGAGCTACTTACGGTTGAAAAAGCATCTTTTCCTTTATATTTTTCTTTTTGAATAAGATGATGTTGAAAAAATGTGTTGTCGGAAAGTTCATCTACATCTTGCAGTGATTTAGAGCTACAAGACAAGCAACGAGACAAGGACTGAGAAGTTGACTGGAGGCGAAATAATGTCTGAAGCAACGTACACGTTTCTGGATGTTTAATACGTCTTTAGTCGCGTATTTATCCTCCTGTCTCACAAGAAAGCGATCAAAGCGCTATGACGAGCTCGCTTAAGAGTTACCGGCCATTTGTCTATCACTCCAAGATGGAGAAATTCCGCCAAGTGCCTTTCCCAACGGCTAAATAAACTTGTCAGCTTGTTCTCTACACTGCCCTTTTAATGCTGAGCGTCAAGCAGGGAAACTGTGAATATCAATTTCAAGGTTATTGGGTTGACTCGAATCGGAATCAAACCCGAGTCTACAGCTCCAGATGTGGACGCTCTATCCACACGGCCATCTGAGCTGCTACTGTGGATAACATCATCAAATATTTTTTTATCACATTCATAAACCGCAAAAACAAACGCAGGCTATCTATGGTATTTTTTATCAGTCGAAGCGTTTTTTCCGCTGATAAGATAGCATCACCGAAACACATTCAACAAACTTAATTCCAAATAACTGGTGGTGGCTGCAACTTTGCATTTTCTAGCTATGCAAAACAATCGAGTCAACCTGTACACTTTTAGTAACGATCTACGCTGATACGTAACATTTCAAAATTAATTTTAGTGACTAGTTACTTGTTTACCTGAAAAATATCTTGTCTCGTGGAAATTGTAAGAGAAATACTCATTTGCTCACTTGAAAGTTAGCATTAACTAGTGATAATTAGTCTAAACCAAATCTTCCAGCCTATTAAAACAATAAAAACACACAAACAATTAGCAACATTAATTAATTTTTTGAAGCCACGTCTCCAATATCTTCGTTCAAGGATAATTCTAAAAAAATCCAGTCATCGACAGCATAAATAAAATTACAACATTAAAAAACACATCTAATATAGCGCAGGGCTGGAACTCGCAAGCATTTTCAATCGGGTTCAAGTTCAACTTCGCTAAAAATTGGCAACCTGAGTTTTCCTCATAAATTTTCCAAGTTCGAGTTATATACGTAATTTTGACCAAGCTCATACTAAGTTTAACTAGTTTTTATCAAATTTAGGATAATTTCAAAATTCAATCCACTTGTTTCGAGATTGAGTTCAAGTTCGAGTTAAGGTCTTTTGTTTAGAGTTTCCTACAAGGAAGTCGGGACGGGAAATTTGGGGTTTTGAAATTTTCCGTTTCCCGGGAAATTTATGTCGGAATCCCGGAAAATTTTGTTTCGATTTTAAGGGTTTCAGTGGTGCTGATATCTGTCACTCCGACGCAAAAATGAGTTTATGTAAAGTTAAAAAATTTTTTTTACTCGTTAAAAATTATTTTTCAAAATTTCCAAAATTTCTTACGACCAAATGCTTGATGATCAAAAAGTATTTCTTTAATTTGTTGAAAAATGTGAAAAAATCGAACTCACTTCGTCAAAACAACATGAAAAAATTCTTAAAATTGGATTAGAAATGCTGAAATTTAGAAAAAAATGTCTTTGTTACTCCTCTTATGACCAATTAATCAAGCTCAGAAAATTTTCTCGGGAATTTCCCGAATTCCGGGAATCCCGAGGATTTTCGGGATATCGGAAAAATTTTTCGTTTCCCAGGAAGTTGAAAATACGAGAAAAAGGGAAACCCTACTTTTGCTTTTCGACTTCAAGTTTCAAGCAAAAAATGACCGAGTTCAGCGAGTCCGCAACCCTAGCACAAATACAAATATAACATTAAAAAAAAATAACGTAATGGCAACAAAACGTTCACTACAAGCAAAACTTACATGGAAATTCAAAATAACGTGAATTTTTATTTTTCTTACGTCGGCAATGAAAGTATATTCATGTACTTAAACAATCATAAAGGGGCGTTTACCGATACGCGACAAAAATTTTTCGCACCTTATTTGTTTCATTTTACTGTTCACCGATCACGCGAAAACCTGCGAAATCCTTCTACATTTACTTACATTATAATTTTAGTCGTATCATCGCGTGCAGCGTATCGGTAAACGCGCCTTTACAAATAACTATTAATCTAGCCGTTGGCGTAGTGGTTAAAGATACCGCTATCGGCGCGGGAGGTCTGGATTCAATTTCCAGGTCGGTCAAATCGGGCACAGTGTCGCCAACGGCTCGCCACCGCTGCGACGTTTCTTCGTAACTGCGTTGCTCCGGCGATAAGCCGCGGAGATGGACCCCACTCGTTACACGCTCCAGTGTAATACCACGAGTACAATGAAATTACAATTAAATCAATCACTTAATCAAGCGCACCTACCAAAAAACAATGTTGTAAAGTCAAACAATTAAAACGTGAAAATCAGAAACTGCATAATAAACTACTAAAACATCGTCTTTAAAGGCACTGACGTTTCATGTAGACTCTGCAATTTAAAAGAAGAAAAGCGAGTTCAAAGTCAAGTTAATCTTCTCTCCGTAGTACAGAGACATGGCCTAGCGGTATCACGATCAGTTCACAGATCCTACATGACGGGTTCGAATCACGGCTGGAGCCGATCACATTTCTCCTATATAGGGGGTCCTTGACAGCAAGAGCGCAAGCTCACTTCGTTATCCCCCTCCATCACAGTTGAATTTTCCGTTCAATATTATAAAACTTTTTTTTATAACAGATATCACGCATCGATTACAAAACGATTTTCTGAAAAGGTGTGATAACGGTGGTAAAGTAGAAAAAGCCCGTTTCCATTGTAACAGGACATTTCGGCGTGACCGACTCGGCGTCAAAACAGGGTTTTAGGGTAGGGTTAGGTTTCGAGCCAGAGTTTGGTGTTCGGGTGACAGTCAGGGTTAGGCGTCTCTACGCCGAAAAGCAGCGCACTGATTTCGATCGCCAACAAGTTCTCTACTTTCATCTCACGACGCTGAAGGTTTTTACCAGAGCTGCAAACTAGCCAGCATCTTCAATTGAGCTCAAGTTCAAGTTCACTCACTAGAAGCTTGCAAACCAAGTTTGATTTCAGTGATTTATACCGCGTTTATCTTAAGTTCAATCAACTTTTTGTCATAAAATCAAACCTCAATCAACTTTTTTCGAGAACGAGTTCAAGATCGAGTTCAGGGATTTTCGGGTTCAAGTTTAAATTCGGCAAAGACCAACTTCAGCTAGTTCAAGTTCCAAGCCCTGGATTTTACATTACATAGCAGCTCTAGACATGGATGGTGACGACCTGTTATTTCTGTGTTAATCACAACGTGGAGGGTCATGTGGCAGAACGTGGAGAAAAGTTGAAAGTGTCAGGCGAAAATGTTTCTTCGCGAGACTGAAATCCACCGACCAGCGCTTGACCTTGCGAACTGGAAGAGGAAAGATTTCCACGAAGACTTTCATCTAAAATACTATCTCGAGCTTGCAACGTTGATGTACTCAGAAAAATCGTTAAAATATCACCAGTTCTTCTGACCCCAGCATTATACAAAGTCTGCTCATTTTCAACTACTGAAGAATTTGAGAGTAAAGTCTGATTTTCAACCGGAAACTGGAAAGATTCGAAGCATTTTTGCTTGAACGTTTTACCAGTCCAAACTAGCATGCATGGAAATTTGATTGGTCCAGTTTTAGTAGAAATGTCTTCTACGAACAAATTAACGAGCAAAGTTGAGCTGGAGCTCACATCATTAGAATCAGCACTACCGCTTCCAAGAACGTCAATCAAGTTCTTAAGTAGTTCAGCATCACAGGAACTAATATCGCTTTGTTCAAGTTGTTTCAAGCTGTTAACGTAAGCTGTCAATTCTGTGGTCATTTAAATTACAAAAACTTCAACGACTGTATCTACAAAAAGATAAATTCTCAGCAGATCCACTATCAAAAAGCAACAGCGACACAAACGTAATTCAACCCGCACCTCAAATAGCCAATTAATGATGATGATTTCTTCACTTTTTATCATTCCGTCACGAGAAAGCGACCGAGGCGCTATACATAGGACGAATCCAAACTCGTTTAGGAGTTGTCTTCGTTTTCAAGTTTTCCGCCTTGAGTTTTGCTTCTGACTTCTTCAATTTGCTCGTTACATTCCACGAAGCTGAGAAAATTATCGTAAAGCATTTCATCCCAGGATGCAACAACGAGGCTTGGGTGGGAGTTGAAACGTCAACCACGCCATCATGGTCGTGGTAAAAACGATGCTCCGAACCACGAAGCCACGTTGCCGACGAATAAACACCTTCCAAAGGTCAGTCAGTATTTTTGCCTGACACAACTGTCGCGAGCTTGCCGTTCACCCAAGCCTCGTTGTTACGCATTGGATAGATGCTTCATGATAATTATCTCTGCTTCGTGGAATCTAACAAGCAGCAAATTAAAGAAGTCAAAGGAAGCACAACTCAACCAGAAAGCTCGGAAACAAAGGCAACTCTTCAGCGAGTCTGGATTCGTCCTATATGTAGCACCTTCGTCGCTTTTTCGTGAAAGGAGGATAAAAATGAAAATGCCAGGTCAAGATGATGTGACAGACACATACTCGAGACTGACACGTTCAGCCGCACAAGTATCATTTGTTTGTGGCCAACAATTATATCAATATACCAAGTGCCGATTCCCCCCTTCAAAATTTTCCACCACACCATTAATGTTAAAACAGTGCTGAAAGTCTGCAATCAACTTGCTTTCGCGTGTGTGGTTGTAAATGCAGGTGCACGCTGTACAGTAAACATCTTTTCAAATACACTTTAGCAAACTCACATTACTTTGTAAAAACAAATTGGTGGGTATGATGTATTTAAATGCCAGTCGCCAGCGCTAACCCAATGAACCTAGAACGCGACTATTTGGCGTGACCGATTCGACGTGAGACGACTAGGCATTGAGACGATGCGACGAAAGTATTAAGCTACCCTAACCTTAATATCACCCAAGTATTAAGCTACCGTAACCCTAATATCACCTAACCTAACCCTCATAACTCTAAAATCGAGTCGTCCCTAACGACGAGTCTATTGTCAAATCGGTCACGCCGAATAGTCCTGCCCCGCAACGAACCATGCAAAATACAGCTGGCGCAAATTGACTTGAGACCTATGGCCAATTTTGCATTTTTAGTATGCAATAAAGCCCAAGCTTATGACATTTTTTTTTATAGAATTGTAATTCATTAATAACTATTGGTCAGCGTGGAAATGGTAGAACAAGTATAACATTGTACCATAGAGCGGGACAGCGCTGTTTCGGGCTATCCATGCAAAAAAGTAAAAAAGTACTATTGATGCTTTAAAATAGGTGACAACAATACTGATAGCAACTGCAAACATTTAATCTACATCTGCGATAAATAATCTGCCATTGAATGATCACAAGATGACTTGGTGGTACTGCTTCGAATAAATCTTGCCTGCTCAGCGTGGTTTTCAACTGTAGCATACATAATTTGGGGTAAAACTGAATGGTGGATAACACAAAATGATTTCAAATTTACATTTAGTAACGCATTACAAAATTCATCAGTAAACGTTGTTTCATGATGCTCAGGCAATTCAAACACACAACCTTCGATGCAATGTTTCTCTGCGATTCTTGGGCAATTTAATACATCTCGAAGTATACTAATGTTATGCAGTTCATCGTTATAATGGCATGATCCCAACACGCATAGAGTGGTAGGACAGATACTACAAAAAAAACCTAAAAAATAAGAATATGTCTCGGCGGTTAGAAAGTCAGCTGACTCTAAATAAAAAGTTTTTAGAAGAGCTTTGGGAACAGGAAAAACCTTCTTATTAATTAAAGAATCAATTTCACAAAACCTACAATTTATCAAAGCTAATTCATCAAACGCAAAATTTCTCTGCTCTAAAGCAGCCAACAAAATATCATACAACATTTTTAAGCTATCATTGGAAATGATAAACCTTGACAATTTCAAAACACGTAGTTTACAAGTAGGTTTTATTAACAGTTTTTTTAAAGCTGTGAGCATAAAAACTTGCTTATTGCAAACATAATATTCATTTTCAAGAAAAGTGCTGAAATTGTTTAAAGCAAGCTTATTTAATGATACTAAGCTTGCAAGTGAGTCTAATAAAGAGGATTCATCATTTACCAAATCAACGTTTTCAAATCTTATGGCATCAATATCCAACTCAAGTTCCGATATAGCAGAAAATTTTACAACACAATTTCCACTAGACGTGGATTGATTAAAAGTTAACAAATCTGGGTTTTCAAATTCAGAGTAAATACAATCATCTGCAACAGAAAATTCTAAAAAATCATGTTTCGCTGAAATCTTATAATGCTGGCCAACAGCATCGTCCCAAATGTCACTATTTTCAATAACATCTATGCTTGCTTTTCCTGATACATGATTAGAAATTTGAAGACTCTCTTCACTAACTTTTCCATTGCACAAATCAAGTAGTTTAGTAAGCTCTAGTGAGTTGCAAACGCATCCAAACGATACTCGTTTGATGCAATTCTGTGAAAGCATTGAACACAAAACTGTATAAACGTTTGCAAGCGATTGAGTCTGTTTTATGTTATCAACTACAATAGCACGAAATTTTAAGTTCAAATAAATGGCGTGATTCGCAATATTTTTGCACAAGTCTTCATATTTAAGAAGCAATTCAGTATCATGACGGTAATAATTAAAAGAGTTTATTTCACTTGAAAGCAACATCAACCACTCTAAAATACTAACAGATGGAGAGTTTTCTCTAAGAGCTGAATGCAACGGCAGTAAACCAAAGGGAGCACGAGGACGTTTTTCAGTAAAATGCAATTTTTCAAGAGCTTCTAAAAACAGAGCATTGATCAGTGATTGACGTTGATGCTTTAAAAGATGACTTGAATCTTGAAGTAAGAATTTTTCCAACTCAAAGATATCAATCGAAGCATTAAGCTTAGCAACAAAAATGTGATTTCTGAAAGAACACTGAGCAATTAAATGTCTCCAAAATCTATTAGCATTGAAATTGCAATTTGACTCTTTTTCAAATTTGAAGACATAATCCAACGGAAATAATGACAACATAAAATCAGTCGTTGCGTTTGGAAATTCCACAGAAAACAGAGATAAAATTACTTCATAACTGCACTTCTGAATTATAACTTCAATACATGATTGCGCCAAGGAAAAAATCATTGGTCAAAAGCTTCAACACTGGACTATTACAGTATTAATCAAATAACAATCTAATAATAAAACAAACATAAAACTGTTATTGGTTTACTTGAAATATTCACAAGGCAGTGTTGAGAACATTGGCAGGCTTTTTCTTTTGACCAATTTGCTCTTTGTGCTCACCAACCAATCCCAAACTGCAAAGTTACATTAACTTTACATCTCTAATCCTATCCCCAATCTCCCCACCCTCAACTGTACTTCGTCGATTACTCTAATTAGGCAATGTATGGTATAGTAGGCAATGTATGGAATAGTAGGCAATGTATGGAATAGTAGCCAATGTATGGTACAGTAAGCAACGTATGGTATAGCAGGCAATGTGTGGAATAGTAGGCAATGTATGGAATAGTAGGCCATGTATGGAATATTAGACGATGTATGGAAAAGTAGAGGCAATGTATGGAATAGTAGGCAATGTATGGAATACAGGGTGACCTAAAAAAAAATGGGCCCAGTGTATTTAAAATAATTAGAATTGGGGCCCGTTTTTTTGGGTCACCCTGTAGTAGGCAATGTATGGAATAGTAGGCAAAGTATGGAATAGTAGGCAATGTATGGAATAGTACAAGCAGTGTATGGAGTAAGCAATGTATGGAATAGTAGAGGCAATGTATATATACAGTAGAATAGTATGCAGTAGTAGATGCAATGTATGCAATAGTAGGAATGTATGGAATAGGAGGCAATGTATGGAATAGTACGCAATGAATGGAATAGTAGGCAATATATGGTATAACAGGCAATGTATGATATAGTAGGCAATGCATTGTATAGTAGGCAATGCATGGTATAATAGACAATGCATGGTATAGTAGGCAATGTATGGTGTAGTAGGCAATGTATGGCATAGTAGACAATGCATGGTATAGTAAGCAATGTATGGTATAGCACGCAATGTATGGAATAGTAGGCAATGTATGGTATAGTCGTAGGCATAGTATGGAATAGTAGGCAATGTGTAAAATAGTAGGCATAGTATAAGAACAGTAGGCATTGTATGAAATGCCAGTTGTAGGCATATGAAAAAGTATGGAGCAGAAGCATAGTATGAAATAGTAAGCCAAGTGCAGAGTAGTAGCCTAGGCATAGTAAGGAACAATAGTAATATAGTATAGAATACTGGTTACTATACCTACACTCCATACGTCATCTGTTTTATTCAAGTTACATCATCATGATCTGATTGAACGAGTTGTCCATACATCATCTGATTGAACGAGTTGTTTTGAAGAGGCTCAATGCTCACTTAGATGACAATAATTTATACATTTCGCAGCAATATGGATACAAAATGGCTACAGCTGTGAAACACTACTTATGAAACTAATTAATGACATATTACTAGAAATTGATAATAATTTTGCTACTGTACTTTTACTGTTGTTAGATCTAAGTGCTGCTTTCGACACAGTCAATATTAATATACTGCTAAGTATTTTGCAGTATCAAATAGGCATTAAAGGAATTACATACAAATGGTTTTCTTCATTTTTACGTGATAGAACAATGTCAGTACGAGTCAATGAGCCTCATTCTAAAGTGCATGCACTTAAATCAGGGGTGGCTCAAGGCTCAAGTTCTTGGACCAGTGTTATTTAACATCTATATTCAATCGCTTTACAAATTTGTTGAACTTGAAGGTTTTGAGATAAAAAGCTTTCCAGATGATCACCAAACATATGCATCTTTTTCAACTACTTACCTGTATCAATTTTTGGTATCCAAACTTGAATGTATTTTTGCTAGCGTTGATTTATGGATGTCAAAACTTTTTCTCAAGCTGAATTTATTGAATAGACAAATTATTGTATTCTGTAGTGATATTTTCAAATGACTACTGAACATTAATGGCTCCTTCTGAGCAATTTCTGCATACAGCAGTACAGGTACGTTTTTGCGATACTGTGAAAAATTGGGTTTTACACATGATACCCACCCAACATTAGAGCAACAAGTTCAAGAATGGAGTGTCTCTATTTATGGAATAGTATGGCATAGTATCATATGGAATAGTATGGCATAGTAAATGTGCATAGTACTCCAAATGTGCTGAATCCCATATAAGCCATATGCCCCAGAGCTTCAAACAGCTTTTTTGTCCCAACTCTCCTAAGGCCCGTTTGTCCCAGGGACCAAAACATGCTGAGACCCAGATTCCCTATTGCCCCAAATGCCCTGAGGCCCATTGGTCCTAGAGCCCCATCTATGCAAAGGATATGCCCCAGTGCTCTAAATTAACATCTTATTCCTAGGGCCTACGGTATTTATTGCTTCAACCGTCCTGTCCTGAGATCCTTTTGCCCTAAATTAGGTCTGAGGCACATTTACCCTGAGGGCCATTCACCCCAAATTTAACTCTTTATATGGCCCCTTTACTCTAGTGTCCCAAACGTCCTATTGCCCAGTTCTGCCATACTACACCACAGTGGCTTACCGGTACTTACTATTCCATAATTAGAGTGCTCTCTATTTATGGAATAGTATGGCATACAATTCCATAATTAGAGAAACCGTCAAGAATGTGTTTCATCTGTGTTTGCACCTATCAAAAGTATTGCACGCATAAAACACCTTCTCACTAGGCAGGAAGTAACCACTTTAGTGTCCTCGCTTATTGTTTTAAAGCTTGACTGCTTTGTATTATGGTATCAGCTCTTCTCTTACAAAAAAATTGCAATAAGTGCAAAATTGCTTAGCAAGACTGATTTATAATAAGAGAAAATAATTATGATCATGTCACTGAGCTGTGAGTTACCGATTGATCTCTACTGGCTTCCAATAAAGTATAGAATTTCGTAAAAGATATATTTACTGGCGTATAAATGCATTAACTCTGCATTATTTGCACAACTTGAAGAATTGAAATCTTTAGTTTCATCGATTTTAAATCTGCTTGTTGTTCGCCTTAAAGTGTAACATAACAATACAGAATTAGTGATCGGGCATTTTCAATCGTGATTTGCAAAAAAATCTTCGTTAAGATCAATGAAATTTCACCGCAACATTTATCGGAAAAATTAATTGGTGATAAGTTATCGATTACCAATATCGCTTTAAAAAAGTAAGATTGATCGATTATCGGTATTGCCCACTTGGAGACGAGGTGAAATGACGTCACTGGCACAAATGTGCTACTAGCACATCGTCACTCGCACATTTCGACTCGCACATAACCAATCACTCGCACATCACTGTACTCGCACATTTTATGTTTACTCGCACATTATGACCGGACCACTGGCACATTTCGACTTGCACATAACCAATCACTCACACATCACCGTACTCGCACATTCCATGTTCACTCGCACATTATGACCGGACCACTCGCACATAACCAATCACTCGCGCATCACCGCACTCGCACATTATGACCGGACCACTCGCTCATCACTGCATTCGCACATTATGACCGGACCACTCGCACATAACCAATCACTCGCACTTGGCACATCACCGTACTCGCACATTCCATGTTCACTCGCACATTATGACCAGACCACTCGCACATAACCACTCATTCGCACATCACCGTACTCGCACATTATGACCGGACCACTCGCACATTGACCAAACTAGCACTCGCACATTTCGATTGTAAAAACCGGACCACTCGCACATTGACCAAACAAGTACTCGCACATTCCGGTGTTGTACAAACCGAACCACTCGCACATTAGCCAAAGTAGCACTCGCACATTTCGGTGTAGTAAAAATCAGACCACGCGCACTTTCCAATATCGCAAAGCCAAAAAATTAGACCACTCGCACATTGACCAAACTAGCACCCGCACATTTCGGTGATGTAATCACCGGACCACTCGCACATTGACCAAACAAGCACTCGCACATTCCGACGTTGAAAAACCGAACCATTCCCACATTGACCAAACTAGCACTCGCACATTCCGACGTTGAAAAACCGAACCATTCGCACATTGACCAAACTAGCACTCGCACATTCCGGTGTTGTACAAACCGGACCACTCGCACATTGGCCAAACTAGCACTCGCACATTCCGGTGTTGTACAAACCGGACCACTCGCACATTGACCCAACTAGCACTCGCACATTTCATGTTCATTCGCATATTATAACCGGACCACCCAAATGTCCGATCGAGTGCTTGTTTCGTCAATGTGCGAGTGGTCCGATTTTTATAACACTGAAATGTGTGAGTGGTCTGGTTTTTACAACGCAAGAATGTGCGAATGCTAGTTTAGTCAATGTGCGAGTGGTCCGATTATAATGTGTGAGTGAACATGGAATGTGCGAGTGCTAGTTTGGTGTGCGAGTGCTAGTTTGGTCAATGTGCGAGTGGTTCGGTTTGTACAACACCGGAATGTGCGAGTGCTAGTTTGGTCAATGTGCGAGTGGTCCGGTCATAATGTGCGAGTGAACATGCAATGTGCGAGTGCTAGTTTGGTCAATGTGCGAGTGGTCCGGTCATAATGTGCGAGTGAACATGCAATGTGCGAGTGCTAGTTTGGTCAACGTGCGAGTGGTCCGGTTTGTACAACACAGGAATGTGCGAGTGCTAGTTTGGTCAATATGCTAGTGGTGTAGCTTTTACAACACCGGAATGTGCGAGTGCTTGTTTCGTCAATGTGCGAGTGGTCCGGTTTTTACAACATCGGAATGTGCGAGTGCTAGTTTGGTGTGCAAGTCCCAGCTTGGTCAATGCGCGAGTGGTCCGGTTTGTACAACACAGGAATGTGCGGGTACTAGTTTGGTCAATGTGCGAGTGGTCCGGTGATAATGTGCGAGTGAACATGAAATGTGCGAGTGCTAGTTTGGCCAATGTGCGAGTGGTCCGGTTTGTACAACACAGGAATGTGCGGGTGCTAGTTTGGTCAATGTGCGAATGGTGTGGCTTTTTCAACACCGGAATGTGCAAGAGCTAGTTTGGTCAATGTGCGAGTGGTCTTGATTTTACAACATCAGAATGTGCGAGTGCTAGTTTGGTCAATGTGCGAGTGGTCCGGTTTTTACAACATCGGAATGAGCGAGTGCGAGTGACGATGTGCTAGTAGCACATTTGTGCCAGTGACGTCATTTCATTCCTGTTGCATATGTCTCTGCCCAGGATGCGAACACCCGACCTCTCCGCTCTCGCAATTGCATCGACAAAGCAATGTTGTTACAACGGTACTGAGCTTGTAGCAACGATGCTTTATCTCTTACATACCACAAATACAAAATCTCTAACAAACACTTGGTTTATATATAACTCGGAAACGCTTACAATCAAGCGCCTGAGGCACTTCACAACACGAACGTCGCTGACATTTCCTGGCTTTTTGTGGCACTTTCCGCAACTTTCGGGGCATGTGCCTTGTGTTTTTGTGGCATGTGCCACTGATTCGGGGTTCGTGCCACAGATTTTGTGGCAAGTGCCACAGATTTGGGGGCACGTGCCACAGATTATGGGGCATGTGCCTTGTATTTTTGTGGCACCTGCCACAGATTTCGAGGCATGTGCCACAGATTTCATGGCATGTGCCACAGATTTTGGGACATGTGCCACAGATTTCGACTCATGTGACTTGTGTTTTTGTGGCATGTGCCTTATGTGTTTGTGGCACGTGCCACAAATTTTGGGGCACGTGCCACAGATTTTGTGGCATATTGATCACTACTGCTGTTGCTAATATCAGCCCCCATGTTTTTTCAGTCTGGCAACCTTAATCTGCTAACCTAACCTATAGGCTAACTTGACCCTAACCAAATTTAGCCCTAATTGAATGTAACCCTAACTAAATTTAACCTTAACCTGTTAACCGAACCTAATCCTAACCAAACCTAACCCTAACTGAACCTGGGGGCTGACACTAGACCTCAGAGATGTCCACGGATTAGGATTTAATTGGACCTTCCACACACTGTTTAGTGTTTACTATTCTATACTGTACATTGCCTACTATTCCATACTGTGGGGATAAGCTAGTGTACTGATTTACTGGCAAGTTTAGTGTGGGGTAATGATTAGTGTAGTAGCGGGGATTACTACTTACTAGTGGGCGTGGGCTAGCCAGTAGGTCTAGCCTATACTCTTTTGAATGTGCCCCACTTGCGGAAGCGCAATGGGAGCGGGCTAGCCAGCAGGTCTAGCTTATACTCTTTTAAATGTGCCCCACTTGCGAAAGCGCAACTTCGGCCGTAGCCGCGCGTGAACACTCTCGATGGAAATGGATGGAAGTGTAGCAACTGCGGTCACCAATGTAGCTGTCGTCTGACTCCAAAGAGAAATGTCTATTTTATGCGCTTTATTCAAGAAACAGCATTACTAGTACGTAGGTTACATAATGATATATCGTGCCAAATCAAATATAGTGGAAGATTATATAGTGGCACAAAGTGATTAGAGATCCGTGCATATATTAGCTTACTTCCTGCTCAGCATGCAAGAGCGTTAAAAAAAGGTAATCATCAAAACAACAATATTTAACTAAAGCGGATAATAACAAATCATCAACTACGAGAACGAATCATCAACTACGAGATTGCATAACGAATACGCCTAAGCTCCAAAGTCGAATGTCGTAGTCATGAGCTAAATAATTATGCGATGAATAATTAGGCATTGCGACTACACAAAGTATTGCAACTATGCAAAGCATATTTTGCAATCACTACAGAAGGCCCGATAGGTTGCTGTAACCCTTTGGTAGACTAGCTGCTGCGCAGTAGCCTACCAAAATCTTTTATGGTTGCTGGGAAAAATAGATTGCCTAATGGATTGCTAGGAAACTTCTGGATCTTCTTTTCTTCAATTTTTAGGCAGTAGTTCAGCAGCAACTTTTAATTAAAATTTAACCAAAAAGACAATAAATCAGAACACATAGAGCTCCCCTACAAGCTAGACCTACTGAATGCCGCCAGCTACCTCTATTTATAGTTTTTTCAACATCGAAATGGACAATGACGTCAAACACAAAATTGACCGATTGCAGCGAAGCGGTAAATAACTAAAGAGCAGCGTCCTTCCTGGCCTACCGGACGGGAAGTCATGACGACTTCCTCTTGTTGGGTCAGAGGCTATAACTGCACTCCATCACCAACAGTGCAAAGCACTCCAGTAAATCGTACCGCAGAGCGAGACAGCGCTGTTTCTGGCTATTAGCCTTCATCAGCCGCCCTCAGATGAATGCTTCTTACCTGAGGGCGGCTGATGAAGGCTAATAGCCAGAAACAGCGCTGTCTCGCTCTGCGGAAGCGGTAAATATTAATATTTACGCGGTGAATTAATATTTTCGTAAAGATGTAATATGAAGAAACTTGTAAGAAAAGCATAGTCGCACTGCGGCGCCAGCGAGCCGCTGCGGGACATAAAGTTAAAAATTAGGCAAAAACTTCTATTATGCAAATGAGACATCGAAATTGACGTGTTTGTGACATCATCATCGAAAATGACTTGAAATTCATAGTTTAGGCATTTGTATGATTAGACGTAAAATATAGTGAATAAAATTACAGAGACGGCAAATGCTTTATTTTGATAAATTCGCCACAATACATTGCCTCGAGATTCCTAAATTTTACGTTTCAAGTTACTGCTGCTGATGTTATATCATACCGGTACTAAAAGGTGACACTAAGGTCTTCTAAAAAGCAAACAAGCAGTCCAGTGCACCAGCTTTTTGATTTGTGATAATGGAAGACTGTGGTTAAGGTTATGTGACCGTAAATTTTGTCTCTTTGGTTTATTTGATTAGACTATCCCTTCACGCTCTCCCAGTTGTACCCGAGTGTGACAAAGTAGGCCATCTGGAAATATAATAAACCAAATGTGCTGTCAAATGCACTGTCAGTATCAGGCTCAGTGTATTTACTATAACTAACAGTGGAACCACTCTCTGTGCTCAGTGTCCGGAAGGAAAGTCAGAGTTGAGAGTTCATCTGTTCAAATCGTGTTGCCCAAACCTATACGGTGCTGAGAAATGAAAAAAAAAAAATAATGGCGACCAATTTCATTATATTTATTGGAATATGAACTGCTTGTCACTTTTTTTCATTTCTTCTACGTACTTAAACAATCTGCAATGGCTCCTTGAAAATTTCAAAAACAGAAAATAAAAACAGCAAATTTTGGAAACGCAACAAAAACAGATGAACTTCTTCAAAAAGCAGTTACTACATCACAGCATTTTTGTGGACATACGTAACAATGCTTTTTTTAAGTGGGTCCATTGTAAGAACTATAAGTACACTGTGGTATCAGGCAACCTTAGCCCTTAGCCACTTCAATCATGGAAACGGGACCAACGTTTTAGACACTACCGTAACTCACTTCAAAAATGCTGTTAATCTAGCCATTGGCGCCGACTTACTCTCAAAACATGGGGAGGTTTTGTGCGAGCACAAGCAAAGTAACGAAGATCTCGAAAAATACCATTTACTGGTGCTGCTTACCCCAAAGAATGCGTAGGTTTTCGAGACGTAGGTTTTCGAAGCTTATCCGGAAGAATGCGTAGGTTTTCGAAGTGTGTGACGCGAAAACGTCTTGACGAGATAGGCTACGTGAGTAATAGGGTTCGCGGGTTAGAAAAAGGTGGAGGTCGGGATCAGGGGGTTGGGGTCAGGGAAGTTGGGGTCGGGGGGTTGGGAGAGTTGGGGTCGGGGAATTTCCTGTTTCTCCTTTCACTAAAAATATCGATGAAGACCAAAAAAAGGTCTTCACGTCTTTCTACGTCCAATTCACCCCCCAAAATCAAGTGAAGACCAAAAAAAAGTCTTCACGTCTTCCGATGTCCAATTTACCCCCCAAAATCAAGTGAAGCTAAAAAAACGTCATTGTATCCTCAGATGTCCTGTTTCCACTGTTCCTCTGACTAGAGATATGTATATCAGCTTATATTTCAGCGGGGTAAGGAGGCGCGGACCCAGCGGCTCCCTGGGAACGCCCCTGCCTTCCCCTTACACTTTCCACACCCCTACTCCTTCCCCCGTCTCCCCCCACTTCCCATACCCCCAAACCTCCCCTCACCTCGATTCCTCAAAATTCCCCACACCCCCTCACCTTCCCCCCACACTCTCACTTTCCCCATCATTTCCCCTCACCTGCTCCCCCACTCCCTCCCATCTCTCCCCATACCTCTGCAGACCTCGCCGCACTTCCTCACATCTTTCCCACACCTCCCCCGCATTTCCCACCCCACCTTCCTCCTCACACCCCAACACACTTTCCCACACCTCTTCAAACTTCCCCCGCACTTTTCCACACCCTCCCACACACCCCACTTTTTTTCCTACCTCCCCTTACCTTCCCCCACACCTCCCCCTATCTCCAGTCAGTCAGTATTTTAATATTTTGGCATACACAAAAAGGGGCGCATAAAGATACTTGCAATGTACAGTACCATATGAAACCACAATTTGATGTACACTGTGGATGAAGCGAAAGAGCAGAGCTCACCAGGTCAGCTTCACCCACAATCTTACCTCCCACTTGATATATAAAAGAAACAAAGAAACGAACAAAGCAGCAGTATACTGTACAAAGCACAAATTAGCAAGAAAGAAAAAATATTAATAATAATAATTTAGCAAGCTGCATGAGCAGCAAAAGTTATGCGTGTTGCCCCAGCCCTGCAGACACAAATGACCGCAATTCAGCAGCAAAGGCAGATGAGCGAGTTGCACTCTAGTAGTACCACTCACTCATCCACCCCCGCCATCAAACCGCTACCATCCACGCCCACCAGACGAAAACAACACACACCTCCCCCACAGCATCAAGTGCGCCATAACAGATCAAATTTATAGCGCAAACAATCAAGTTGTCAAGTAATATTAAGTTCTCGACGAAGATTAACAGTGTGAAGTTGCTACGCAGTTTGCAACGTACTGTAATAATTACACAGTTAATAATATTGAGAAAAGCAATAAAAAATAATAATCATAATAATAAGTGGTAGAGAAATAAAGGAACGCTATATACAAGATTAATGCTGACAATGTGCTTTCTTGCCGAAAGTCATCAATTGCATGAAAAAATAACTAGAAGTCAGCATGCTGAGTCGAAATGTTGGCAGCTAGTTTCATGTGCAGCAACAAAAACAGCTTCAATTCTCAAAATATTGGCGCTAGTTTTATCTATAGTTATCCCACAATAACTTGTTGTATTCCTTTTTATATCGATAAAATGAGAAAGATTTTAGGGTAGACGGCATTTTATTCCAAAGTTGGATCCCCTTAAGTTTAAGTGACTTTTTACCAGAATTTGTTTTTACAGAATCAAGAAAATAATTTTTGTTTGATTTGCTTCTAGTGTTGTAATTATGTACTTGATCAAGTGATGAAAAGTAGCTTTCAAAAATTTGAGGTAATGCTTTCATACTGCTGAGATACATAAACTTCATCTCCCCCACACCCCAACACACTTCCCCATACCCCCATAACTCGATCTCCCCTCACCTTCCCACACCCCCATACCTCTGTATTACTGAGCTAAATAATCGAACCGACGTACTAATGAAGCAAAGTTGTGAGGACGAAATCAAAATCGATGAGCTCGAGCAGTACGACCGCCGGCAATACTTAGAATTGCAAGGTGTACCAGAAATGCCAAACGAAGATGTGACCCAAATTACTATGAAATTAGCCAGTTCGATCGGAGTTGATTTAGACAAGGAAGAAATCTTAATTGCGCACCGGTTGCCACAGAAAAAAACGAATTGGTAAAACGAGGTCAAGCAATGACAAGAAGCACCCTACCATCATAGCGCGATTTGTAAGCAGGACCAAGCGAAACGAAATCTATGATCGGCGCTTCAAAGCCAAAGATGTTGAAACATTTCCGGTTGAAAACATGGAGAATCTCTACATCAACGAAAATTTCTACAATCTCTACATCAACGATCGGAGTTGATTTAGACAAGGAAGAAATCTCAATTGCGCACCGGTTGCCACAGAAAAAAACGAATTGGTAAAACGAGGTCAAGCAATGACAAGAAGCACCCTACCATCATAGCGCGATTTGTAAGCAGGACCAAGCGAAACGAAATCTATGATCGGCTCTTCAAAGTCAAAGATGTTGAAACATTTCCGGTTGAAAACATGGAGAATCTCTACATCAACGAAAATCTAACTCAAAGAAGAAAAAGATTGTTTTGGCTCACTAAACAAAAAGCAAAAGAACTTATCTACGCATTTATTTGGACGAATAACGGTCAAATCTACGTAAGAGAACTGAGAAAATTCATAAAATTCATATTAAATTTGAAAATGATCTTGACAAGTTGTAGTAAGTGGTTTGTTATCTTACTTTTTTTTTTCTCATTTGTTATTAATGTTTACTGTGCCGTCTTGCGCTCCATGTTCTTCCTAAATTCGCAAATTAGCGTTTCTGATAATGGCAGCTGCGACTACAAAACCCTTGATAAATACTCTGAGGATATGCTGTCTCCTTACTCAACGAAAAATCATATAACTATCATTCACATTAATATTGTAAGTCTACAAAAAAATTTTGATGCCTTCACAAACTTTTTAAACAGATTTCCAAGAACTGTTAGCGTAATATGCTTGAGCGAGACTCGACTCAACGATCGCAAAATAAACTACAGCAGCTTAACTGGTTATCGACTGTTTTATAACAATTCGGTCACCAAATCTGGTGGGTCTGCCATTTATGTGTCTGATTGTTTAAATTGTCATCAACTGTCTCAAATCAAGATCAAATGCGATGGATCTGAGGACGTCTGGGTTAATGTTAAATTAAACAACAGTGAAACACTGGTAGCTGGTTCCGTCTACAGACATCCAAATAACGTAATTAAAAATTTTGAAGATGCGTTTACAAGTGTTATTAAATCTTTCAAAAGCAATCAGAACTACATTGTTTTGGGTGACTTTAACATCAACTATGACAAGGTTACCACTCAGCAAAGTATTTCGGATTATGCTAATCACATCAACAACGTTGGATGTGAACAGCTTATAGATAAACCCACAAGAATTTGCCAAACAACTGGCTCGATAATCGATCATATATATGTGAACTCGATTTTAAAAGACCATGCACAGCCAATCATATTTTACGAAGATATTTCGGACCATTTACCAATCTGTGCAACAATTAAATGCAAACCCATTGAAAAAGCTGCAAATCGTCCCTTCCACCGCAAAATATCCCAGGAAAACATTGCATTATTTCTTGAAGATTTGCGTACCTCTCTAAACAAACCAAAAATGCGAAATAATAAAAATTTAGATGATCTTGTAACTTTAATGAATGAATTGACGAATGCTTACTTTCCTAAAAGAATGTTAAGCAGAAGGCAGTTTAAAACATCTAAAAATCCTTGGATTACCTCAGGCATCCTCACGTCCATAAAGCATAAAAACAGGCTTTATGCAAAATATCTTAAAAATAAAAGTCCTACTGCGCATACAGATTATAAAAAATATCGTAACAAGCTGACGCATCTTAAAGAAGCGGCGAAGAAAATCTACCATCAAAATCTTTTTCTTGGCCCAGGGAATCCATCAAACACCTGGAAGAATATTAACCAACTTCTCAGAAAAAACAAACCCAAATCGACAGTACCGAGCCTTGTAAAATGAGGTGATAAAACCATTACAGACCCAACAGAAATATGCAACAAGTTAAACGAACATTTTGTAACGATTGGCGAAAAATTAGGAAATAAATCGATTTTCCAAAACGATCAAAATTATCGAAAGTAGCTAGGGAAGCGACATGTTTCTTCTGTTATTCTGCAACCAACTCACGCATATGAAATCATGGAAATAATCACCGGACTCGACATTAACAAATCGCCAGGTTATATTGATATTCCGGTAATATTGATTAAAGAGTCTAAATTCTTAATTTCTCATTACCTTGCTACTTCTTTTAATCAATGTATAGAAACTGGCACCTATCCTGATATTTTGAAAATTGCAAAGGTCGTAACCCTGCATAAAGGTGGCTACCAAATGGACTTGGGTAACTACAGACCTATTTCTGTATTATCTCCATTCAATAAAATATTTGAAATTATTTTGCATAAAAGACTAGTAGATTTCTGGGATAAATACAAGTTGTTCACAAATTTGCAATTTGGCTTCCGAAAAAAATTTTCTACTGACCTTGCTATAACGTATTTATATGAAACTATACTACAACAAATGGATTGTGGAAAATCCGTTTGCGGAACTTTTCTTGATTTTGCGAAGGCGTTTGATTGCGTGAATCATCAAATTCTAATGAATAAGCTGGAACACTACGGAGTCCGTGGCAATGTCCATAGTCTCCTGCATTCCTATTTAACGAGCAGATTCCAATATACGGTCCAAAATGACCTTATCTTTTCTAACCAGCTTCCCATTACTACAGGCGTCCCACAAGGTAGTGTTTTAGGACCGTTTTTATTTCTCATCTATATCAACGATTTACTTAATGCTTGTGACACAAAAATCCTACTGTATGCAGATGACTATGTTTTGCTCTGTGCCAATAATGACATTGATAAACTCAAGCTAAATACTGAAATTGAATCCCATAACCTTGAAACCTGGACTAACCTGAACAAAATCTCTATTAATTACAACAAAACAAATTCTGTGTTATTTTCTCGCAGTAAATCAACTGCTGTGAATAACTTCGTCATTAAGACCAGCGAAAGACCGCTAACCAATAAAAGTGTCATTAAGTACTTGGGAGTTTTATTTGATAATAAACTGAATTGGGAACAGCATATCCAGTATGTTTTGGCTAAGCTTTGTATTGCCAGAGGAGTTTTGATGAAACTGAGGCACTACGCACCAGTAGCAGTACTGCGTAATGTATATTTTGGTATTGTTTATTCTTATTTGAAATATGGTGTGACGACTTGAGGTAATGCAGCATCTAAATACACAGCAAAAATTCAGGTTCAACAAAACTACTTAATTAGAATATTAAGCAAAACGCCCTTATTTAAAAAAAAAACTTCTATCGATTTACTCGCACTTAAACCTACTGAAATTTAACAACATTTTTAATCTTGAAGTTTTAAAATTTGTATTCAAGTTTCGTTCCAACATTCTACCTGCATGTTTTGATGAGTATTTTCGACAAGCAGCTCAAGCTCACGACCACTCAACTCGATTTAGTTCAAATACAAATTGGGCACCCATATATTGTAGCAAATCAATTAAACAAAGGTCAATACGTTACGTTGGCTGCAATTTATAAAATCATCTACCGAATGATGTAAAAAGTAATTCGCAAATAAGCTTAAACGTATTTGTTAAAGCAATTAAACAACTTCTTTGTGATAATCAATGCTAGAATCACTGCTTACCGTCCCAGATTTTATTGCATTAACTCCTAAGTTTACTTGTTTTTGTTGTTTTTTTATGTTTTGTTTTGTTTTTTTCTTTTTTTCGATACCATTTGATTTGCTCTATTGTCAGTTTCCGCACTACTGAGTTACCGCACAGTTTCCGCACTACTATAGTGTTTGCTTAATTATTTCCTAATCAATAACATCTCGTACTGTAACTGTGAATGTGTTGCACCTAGAGCCATAGGGTGGTATGCAGCTCGGCTTTTTGTGCACTTTGTGCAATACGTAGAATTATTTAACATACAAAGTTGGCGCATTGCGTTGAAGCAGAGAGGTTGAGCTGAGCAGTATACCGTCCCTGTTCTTTAACATTTTTTTTTTCTTTTATTGTAATTCTGATACACGTCGCATCGAGGATTTTCTGCACTTGACGCTTGTTTTCGCTGTAGTAGTTTAGTTTTCTATTGTCATGTGATTTTTGTTGTTTTCGGACATTTGTGATAATCTATGTGGTTGTTTGAGGTGAGTGGCTGTAGACTCGGCGACCGCGCCGGTTCCTTGGAGCTTGGTTCCTTGGAGCTGGACATATGGTCTTTTCGCAGCCTCTCACCAGAAAGTCTTAGCGCTTTTCTGGTAAAAATAAACTTCTCTCTCTCTCTCTCTCTCTCTCTCTTTCTCTCTCTCCTCTCACCTTCTGCACTTCCCCACACCTCTTTGCACATCTCCCCACACTTCTCTTCACATCTATCCTCATCTCCCCCACACCCCAAACACTTTTTCACACCCCCCTCACACTTCCCAACATACTTTTCTTATCGTTCGTTGAACTTCGTTCGTAAGAGCGTGATTTTAGATGTCCGGGCAAAATTTATGCAGCCAGGTGATTGTGTCATCATCCAGTCGGACCAATCCAGTAATCCCATGAGGTGGAGAAAAAAGGGGACAGTGAGATAGTATGAGCTCTGCTGTTTGATTCTCGGCGCCACTGTCGCATGCCGCAGATGGAACCATTCCTCAGTTGTGCAGAGATGAGCGGAATCGTCCAACACCAGTGCGAAGATGATTTAGTCGCACCCAGGAAGCCAGGAACATCTCGGGAGATGCATACCTGGAGAAGAGGTGTCGATGTTGTAAATGAAGTGGTGAAGTGGGGTGTTGCAATTGTTCCACTCAGAGCTCCATGAATGTTCCGCCCATTCAGCCGCCCTGATATCCAGTTGGTTGAAATTGGATAATTGGCCTAGTTCTCTGGCGGCGGGCACAAAAGAGTGTCTTGACTTCAAACGCCGAGATTGCCTTAGTTCTGAGCTGATGATCTTGTGATGGAGGAGATGGTTTGGCTCCAAGGCTCGGCGTGCTAAAGTCAGTGTGGCTTGTCTACGACGAAGCTCTGCAGGTGGGATGCCAGCGAGAACCGTTAGGTAATCCGTGGGTGTGGGAAGCAGGCATCCAGTCACAATGCGCAGTGCGTTATTAATAACTGGATCAATCAAAAGAGTGTGGGCACTGCGACACCAGACAGGTGCACAGTACTCTGCGGTCGAGTGCACTTTTCTTATTAGACTATGCAACCGAACATGTGACTAGCAACGCTTGAAATCGCATTGACAAAACCACCCCTCTCCGAGCGAATCGAGTAATTACCCTTTTAGCTAGCTTACAGCAACAGATTGCAGAGGATGTGACGTAAAATTGACGCAGGCAAATCGATTTATGCTTAGCATGTAGCCTAAACGGCTTTAATGTTGGCAGCGTGCCCGAGATTTTCGGAGCGTCGTTTTTACGAGGGCTAAGATCGCAAGGTTGATCGCAAAAAGTTAATAGGCCTACGTGCATCAAAAATATTAAGTCTCAATCTGCGCCCGGACTAGTTGGTATCTCCCATAAATTTATCAAGTTATCCAAAGTTGTTTTGACCCCTTTTTTAACAAAACTTGTCAACAAGTGCGTCTCAAAAAACATTTCCTGATAGTTTTATAACAGCTGTAATTATTCCTATTCCCAAAATTTCTTCTCCAAATTCATTGAATGATTTTCGACCCGATTACCTGCTACCACTATTTTCAAAAAATATTTGAAAAAATCATTGCAGAAAAAATGATGAAATTTATAAACAAAAACAATATTCTCTCTGATTCTTAATTCTGTTTTAGGACTAGCAGTTCGACAGAAATGGCACTTACGTCGACATATGATAAATTTCATTTAGATGACAGAAAAATAACTTGCTCTATTTTTCTAGATTTAAGGAAAGCTTTCGATTTAGTGCACCATGATAGCATTCTCAAAAAATTACCCCATTATGGATTTCGAGATACCATTGTCAGTTTTTTTCAAGATTATCTGTCAACCGCAAAATTTGTACCAAAATCAATGAAAATACATCGAATTTTTATTCTGTTAAATATGGTGAACCACAGGGTTCTGTTCTCGGACTAATACTATTTTTCTATTGTACGTAAATGATTTACCCAATGTTTCCAACTTTGAAACTACGTTATTCGCTGACGATACCAATTTACGCACGAGCCACCACAACATTCAATTTCTTCAACAAGAGGTTTCTCAGGAAATATATAAAGTCGATAAAGGGTTGAAGCAAAACAAATTAATTTTAAATTACAAGAAAAGTAACTTTATGATGATTGGCAATAAGAAGAAAAATTCAACAAATTTTGAAGTGATAGTTAACCATAATAATATTCCTTTAACTCAGCGGTTCTCAATCGGGGGTGCGAGAAGAGACTTCTGGGGGTGCGAGAACAACTTGCCAATTTTACCGTTGATGAACGGTATCGTTAATTCTCCCTAGCTGTGTATTTGTGACGTCTGAAATGTGTCTGCGTGCGATTGGGCCATGTCCCCCCTTTTTTGACCATGCCTGTCAGTAAAAAGAACAAAATTAATGGTGCCAAGTGACTGAAATGTGCCAGACTCTTTTAATAGTTTCTGCAGCTTCTGGCCAGGGGCGGATACAGGGGGTAGGATGAGAAGCATGCATTCTCCCACCAGCTATTTTCAAAAATGTGTTTGATACACACAATTTTGTTCCGGATGACAGATGCTTTCCCGCAGCCCGAAGCGTTACTCTGTCTACGCTATTTAATCTGGCTGACAGAAACCGAATCTGCCTTAACGGCGGACACCTAACCATGTTCAAGCTGGGCAGTGGCAAACGTCCTTTTCAGGACGGGGCGATGCGCATCTTTGGCGCACCGTCAACAAGTTCCAAAGGCCCAGCATTCTCCAACTGAACATCGAAGGCCTCACTGCAAGCAAGATGAGCATGTTGCATCATCTTGCGTTACAGTGTGAGGCACTCGTCATCCTCTTACAGGAAACCCATTGCACCTCGATAGCAAGGCTAGATCTTCCGAGCTACCATCTAGCTGGGTTTTCCTTGAGCAGGAAACATGGTCTTGCTACGTTTGTCCATGAGCGTCTGAAGTGGATCCTAATCGACCAGTCCCCACCAACATCGGAGATCGAGTGGGTGTGCGTGGATGTTGATAACTATAAAATAGTCAACGTCTACAAACCCCCTCCAACACGAATGCAAGCATCTGATCTTCCAGCATTCCCACATCCCTGCCTCTATGCTGGCCACTTCAACTGCCACCATGTTGACTGGGGCTATGATAATAGCAATCCAGATGGTGAATGCCTGGCTGGCTGGGCCAGTGCCAACAACTTCACCTTGCTATATAGCCCCAAGGAGGCCGCCAGTTTCCACTCTGGCCGCTGGAAAACAGACACCAACCCAGATCTTGCATTTGCCAGTGTCGATTTGGACAGTCGCTTACCTGACAGACGTATCTTAGGAAAGTTCCCAAGGTCACAACACCGACCCTCGCTTATAAGTCCACCCAAACTTGCTCATCCAAAACCAAGCAAGCCTGTAAAGCGATGGAACTTCCGCAAGGCCAACCGGGACCACTATTCTAACCTAACCAACAAACTGGCCAAGAATATACCCATAGGTGGCGGAAGCGGGGGGGCCCTGGCCCCCCCACTTTTTTTTCAGGGGGGCCCTGAGGGGGCCCTAATTTACGCGTTTATTTCTACAATAATGCCACTGCATGAATGTATTTGAAACTCAATAGATCTACCATCGAAATTAAAACCCGGTAAAGAGCTTAAATACAGCGATGTTTTCATTGAAAATTTGTTTGTGGGGTGGGGAACAAAAACTAGAAGCGAAAACTGCGGCTCTGAGGCCCACATAAATTAAACATGTCACATGTGGACAGGCAAAATATGGATTGTAGGCATAGGGCCGGATTTACATATAAACTAAGCAGGCTGAAACCTAAGGCCTCGGAGAAAATGGGGACCTCATCACAAACAATGAAGATCTTATTTTTTTCTCTTCGCCGTTGCTTTCAGTGGAAAACAGAACATCTGAGGACGTGCATATCTTTTTTTTGCTCTTCACTATAGGCCTACCGATATTTTTAGTGAAAACAGGACATCTGAGGTTGTGAAAACCTTTTTTTGCTCTTCCAATCAGTGTGATCAAATAGCCTAGGGTCTCTCATTGTCTAAATCCGGCCCTAAGGAGCATATTTGGGGGCGGGGCCATTGTGCCATGCCCCCCTCCCTTTTTGACTCTGCCTTTTAGTAAATAAGAACAATATTCTAATGGTGTCAAGTGACTGAAATATGCCAGACTCTTTTGATGGTTTCTATAGCTTATGGCCAGGGGCGAATCCAATGGGGTAGGATAATATGAGGGATATGCATCCTCCCACCAGCCATTTTCAAAAATGTTTTCTGATGCATACAATTCTTCTATAATTTCAAACTCTCTTCGATAGCTGTAAAAATAAGCCTTACGTCTTAAGCACGCATAACTAAAAATGTGCGAACAAAATGCATCATATTTAGCGAAGCACTCAAAATTAGGGTCAAAAAATTTAAACACAGTTTGCGTGAAAATTATTCAAAAAGCATTAAAATAGCAATTACACCATGTAAATTTTCAAAAATTTTCCGGGGGAGCATGCCCCCGGACCCCCCGAGAGCTTTTCTTGTTTCTTAATCAGCTTCAAATTGGTTCTGTTGAAAAAAAACGCTGGAAAAAAGTGGAAATTATGCCCTCCCCCTTTTATAATTTCTCGCTACGCCACTGCTGCCCGCCCTGGTTGTAAGTAAAGAAAATCTGGTCATTGGTATTGGGCCCCCCCACTTTAGAAATGCTTCCGCCATTGCTGAATATACCGCCACCAGAATCTCTCTACTGTAAAACTAATTTATAACAGTATGTTTCATTCGGTCTTGCAGTATTCATTTATAAATAGGGGAAGAGCATCAAAACACCTATTTTATAAAACCAAAACTCTTCAAAACCGTTTTTTACGAGCCAGTCTATTCCGTCCAAGTCGCTTTCTGTAAATGCTTTATATTTGGAGTTCGGAGTTTTAGTCTGCGACATGGCCTAGCGGTACCGCGCGCAGGTGACAGATCCTACGTGACGGGTTCGATTCGCGGCTGGAGCCGATCGCATTTGACATATTTACCGGGTGGCTGCTGACTCGAAGAGCGCAAGCTCACTTCGCAGTCTCCCTCAATTACTGTTGAATTTTCAGTTCAATATAATTTGAAAATAACCTCAGTTATTTATTTATTTATTAAAATTGGATGACATGATTGATTATGCAGTATGCCAAATTTTTATTTAGATACAGTAACGATATGCTGTCAAATTATTTCGTCAGTTACTTTACTAGTTTAGATTCTATTCATCATCATTATACACGTCAAAAAAGTGAAAAAAATATTTTTCTCACTTATTCTCGTACTAAATGGAAGAAACAAATGTCAGAACGTAAAGCTTAAAACATATGGAGCAAATTACCTATAGAACAAAAACAAGCTTCATTTTTTAAGTTTTGAAAGGCTTTTAAAATGAATACCCTGAAAAAATACGCTCCGTGGTTGACAATCTAACTTAAAATAACTGTAATTTTAGCTACAGTATGTTTAGGGCGAATCAAATTCGCTTTAACCAGTGATGGGATTCAGGGGGTTCGCACAGGTTCGCGCAAACCCTTTTTTGGAATGTCAGGATAATCAGTGAACCCGTTCTTGCTTTTTTTACAGACATTATACCTTTATGAAGGAACCTGTTGTTAGTAAGTACGATACAAAAGAGAACCTGTTCTTAAAATTTTGAATCCCATCACTGGCTTTAACCCATGTGTTTAAGTGTGTTGCTCCACTGCCTTGTAATTTCAGTGAATTTGTGTTTGCCACGTAATTTCAGTAAATTGTGTTTTTTTTTTGCTGCTGTGCCCTAATCTAATGTTGGCTGCAACGTATTGAGACAGTTTCGATACCCCCTCCTCCATTTTTGCCCTTGTATTTTGTCTTCTTTCGCAAAGGTGTTATTATGCTTATTATGACCAAACTTTTTCAGAATTAGTTTAATGTTTATTAATAGCAAATAGGCTATCCGCTAGTCTGATGCTGGTATATTTTATTTATTTCACAGCAATAATTTTATTTGAATGTAACCGTATCAACATTCAAATCTGTACTACAATAGTATTTTTTGCTCTTAATTTTTTCTTGTATCTGCCGTCTTGTATCTGCCGCTAACCACGCACAATCTAATGTACAAAGTGTAGCTGACTTTGGTGACTTCCGTGTCTTTCGCTATCACTTCGGCCTACCTGAACGTCGTGTTTTTGCGGAGTTTTTGATGAATTAATTGACTTGACTTGATAGTGTCAACTCCCATCCAAGCTTCGTTGTTGCATTCTTGGATGAGATGCTTCACGACAATTATTTCTGCTTGGTGGAATCTAACCAGCAGCAAATTAAAGAAGTAAAAAGCAAAATTCAAGCAGAAAACTCCGAAACAAGGGCCCTACTTCTGAGCGAGTCTGGATTCGTGCTATGCACAGCGCCTCCGTCTCTTTCTCGTGACAAGAGAATAAAAATGAAGAAATCAATCAATCACTTTACTTCAGTAAAAGTCCTTAGAGACAGCTTGATAAACTCAAGCAAGCTTTCCTCTAGCTAGATAACACACAGACACAGTAGCCAAATCGACGTTTGTCAAGGTGTTAACCTCCTTTGAATGAACCTAAATTCGTTCACAAGCTCCTAGTCTCAGGCTCCCAGGCAGGAGCGTATTTTGGGTGGGGGGCATTGTATCACGACCCCATCCCCTTTCGACTCAACCTTTCGGTAAAAAAGAACAAAACTAATAATGTCAAGTGCTGAAATATGCCAGACTCTTTTGATGGTTTTTGTGGCTTAGGCCTATGGCCAGGGGCGGATCCAGGAAAGTAGAATGAGTGCTAGGCTATGCAATATGCATCCTTGGGATAATAATTTGGCGAAGCACTCAGAATTAAAGTCAAAAATATAAACAAAATTTGCCTGAAAATTATTTAAAAATCACTAGAATAGCCATTCGCAGTATGTAAATTTTCAAAAATTATTCGGAGTAGCGTGCTCCAGCATCCCCTTTGAACTATTCTAGCTTCTTAATCAGCTTCGAATTTGCTCTGCCGAAAAATTACGCTCGAAAAAAATGTGGAAATTATGCCTTCTCCCTTCCCCCTTTTAAATATTTGCTACGCCACTGCTCCTAGGCAGGAGCGCACTCAGGGGGGGGGCATTGTGCCATGGCCTTCCCTTTTGACTCTGCCTTTTAGTAAAAACAACAAAACTAATGGTGCCAAGTTACTGAAATATGCCAGACAATTATGATGGTTTCTGTAGTTTATCGCCAGGGGGCGGATCCAGGGAAGGGGGTACTAGGACGAGGGGTATGCATCCTCCACCAGCCATTTTTAAGAATGTTTTTCATGTATACAATTTTTTCATAATTTCGAACCTGGTCGATAGCAATAAGCCTTTCGCCTTAAGCACGCATAATCAAAACTGTGCGAACAAAATGCATCATATTTGGCGAAGCACTCAAAATTAGGGTCAAAAAATTTAAGCAAAATTTGCGTGAAAATTATTCAAAAAGCACTAAAATAGCCATTACACCATGTAAATTTTCAAAAAATTTCCGGGATAGCATGCCCCCGGACCCCCTAGAGTTTTTCTTGTTTCTCAATCAGCTTCAAATTTGTTCTGCTGAAAAAAATACGCTTGAAAAAATGTGGAAATTATGGCTTCCCCCCCTTTTAAATTTCTCGCTACGCCACTGCTCCAAGGATAAGCTAGCTGCAGCAATTTAAAATTTTGTTGTTTCGCTGTTATTTGCATAGAAGTTTTTATTAAAATTGGAGAAAATTTAACTGTGACGTCCTAATAAAGCTTTGAGAGCTTTGTACAGGAAGGTACCTCAAAATCTATCAGTTTTTGCGATTTTGTTTACGTTGGTCACAAAGTTGCAAAAGTTATACGTTGGTTTCATGGTATCAATGAAGAAAAAAAAAACGAATAACAAGTGACGTCATAAGCCATGCTGCACTTGATCCCAAATTTGTGCAGTAAACTAGTTGTAAGCCGAGAAAGTCCAGGTTATTTTCTGTTTTCGTTTTATTTTTTTAATCTTTTTCTTTTAAGCCACGTAATTTAGGTCAGTTGTTTATATTAGTGTAGTGCATGCATGCATCGAACTTAGGACGACCTAGGTAAAACATCGAAGAGGACCCAGGTGAGCTTCGAACCCACGAAACAAGCTCTGGAGCTCATGCAATGAGCTAAACGCTCTCTCCAATTTCCATTTTTAACTGTGTATTCCTTTTTTTTTACAATTACCGCTAGATGACAGCCTTAAGCTATACTCAAATTCACTTTGTACAAAATATACAAATTGGTGATGAATGATGCGTCTGATCAGGGCACAGCCCTCGCAATCGAACAACGTTTTGAAAATGATACGAGTTATTAGGTAGACGACTGGTAAAAGCCTGTAATGGATCGGTAGCCTTTACAAAAAGCAAGTTTTGTTTTAGAAAATATTAAATAAAGCCATGAAAAAGAGCTTTAGTGAAAAGTGCTAGCTTGCAAGTCTATCACTATTCAGCATGATGTACCGGTAAGAGTTAAGCGATTTACATGCTTTTTCTGTGAAAAGAATCCGCAGGTTTGATGCCACTCTACTTTGAACATGATAGATCAAACATGTGCTAGTAATTCACAACGCCGGTGTGAGAACAGAAATGTGTGAAATTAATGTAAAATAAATTTTTGCAAAAATAAGATTAAATCAATGTGGATTAGACTTGAGAGACTTACGTGTAATAATTGTTTAAAGAAGGCTTACTGCTCCATGATTTACCGTAATCTGGGCTAGGTGAAGTGAAGTTAGAGAAAGATGCAATCTCATTTACTTCAGCGAGGTAGAGATAAAATATCTATCCCCTAAAATATTTTTTCCGTGTTCTTTAAGAGCCAGTACTTTCAATTTTAATTATAATTTGGTTGTTAAAATTCCCTTTTAGCTATATCGCATAGGTTTTTAACTGAAAGTCTTGTTGTTTACATAAAAAATCATAATGTTTTGGAAAGTTTATTATTGGCTAATTAAACAAATTAGTCACATCATAGTGCAATTGGTTTTGTAACAGTTTCATTTTACAGTTTGCGCATACTCGAATGTGAGCTATGCGACATACAGTTTACACCAGAAAGCTGCATTAAGAATGAGTTACTGTAGTAGTCAAGTAGATGACCGACTTCCTTCACGGAAACACTTAGCAGTTCAATCAAGAAATCAGCTGTGAGTTAGCGTTGATAGTAACCTATGTGTGCTTTCAAAGTTATCACAGCAAACCTAGTAGGCCTATTTCGAGGCTCGAGTGTTCGTTGTACGTATAGTTGTATAAAATGTGCCGCATCCCGTACTGCCTCGCTTACACTGCTAATGATCACAGATAAATCTGTTGTCGCAACGTCCAGTTTTAAGAATTCTTGATTACTGTAGTTTTCATTTTTCTCCTTACGTGTGCGCCTACTTTGCACTTCAAACCATGTTATTTGAATTAGAAATTGCAATATGTCATTAGAATCCTTGCGTGACTTTTTCTCCCTCGAATTGAACCAAACGCGTTGCTTGGTGCATCATATCACTAAAAATAAAGTAAATTCGTCAGTTGATGTTGACTAACACAGGCTGGCGCGAGAGTTGGCAGCTACCGTTGTGACATCATTACACGTGACAGACTGACAACAGCTGCTGAGCTCAATAGTTGTAACAATTTACTTGACCAAAACCGTAGCGGTTTAATTTACATCCCTATCCGTGCGGGGGACTGGGATTCGTCTCCCGGACCGCCCAAATTGGACACAGCGTCGGCAACGGCTCGTCACTGCTGCGATGTTTTTTCGAAGCTGTGTTGTTCAGGCGCTAAGTCGCAAGATGGACCCCGCCAATCGTTACACGCTTCGGCGTAATACCGCGACTATAACGAAGATCTTTAATCTTCCCCAAATAGACATGCGTGGAAATGAAAGAGACAAACTAAATCCGAATAGCGATATGCATATTATGTTCAGAAAAGGGAATCACAATCACACCCTCACTGAAAATGTCTATAACTGGTTTAGCAACTAACGTCTCTGCAAGCCAGTTACGTTATAAATTGAAATACCGGGACGGATTAATGGGGGAGGGGGGCTATAGCCTTGGACTCCTGCGGTAAATCGTGACCTTTGCTGCCAACGTCAAAAGCAAATCTGCAAAAAACATGGTTTCCCAAAATTCTCCTACGGCTCTGCTGAGATGATTAATGATTCATTTCCAGATAAAGATGGCATGGGCCGCTAAAAGACCCGCTAACTAGCCGTTAATCGTTTTTTTTACTGATCCGCTAACGGCCAAGTTCTATCTGCTGTTTCCTAGTGGGCCGCAATGAGCCGCAAACAATTTTTGAAATCCTTTAAAGTTTGATTAATGTGATTAAACGTTTGTAAAAAAAATGGGCTTTGAGCGGGATGGGTTTTATGTTTGGTATGAGTTGCCGGGTCGGTTACGGTTACTGGGCTGGAAGTTTTGGGCTGTGGGCGGTCCGGGCCTCAAAAAAATCAGCCCGAGCCATCTCTATTGCGAGTTGTAAAGTTTGTAACCCTACTCCGTTACACAGAATTCCCGAATCCGCCCCTGACAGCGTTCAAGGTCATACAAAGTTGATTGCAGCCTATCAGTTTTCTATGACACTTTCTCTTTCAGGCATTGCCTCATTAGGCTTGTTCTCGTGTTGTTTTACCTTTAAACTTTTGTCATTAGCTGTAAGCGACAAAAAAATTGCAAAAGTGCTGCAATTGGTAGAGCAGAGAGCATCTTCTTCGTTAATTATTGATGCGTTGCTTTGCTTTTCTTTCTATATTTTGGCAGCTTCTTTAAAACATGACAGTAGTTTCGCAAAATTAGCTCCTAACGTTAAACCATTTTAAAGGCCATTTTTGCCACTTTGTGTCTGTCTAAATCTTGTTAAAAATGCCTTGCTTAGTTCTTCTTCTCCTTCTTGAATTACTTTCATATTGGCTTTTCTTGGTTTAAGATAACCGCCCAAAGTTCCCAAAATTATACGTTGTTCTAAATACCCGTGATTCAAAACCGAAAGTAAATTGGAGAAGATTTTTTATCGACTCCTCATTGTATACGTAGCACCTCCGCCAGTCAATATTGACAGTGGTTTAAGATAACGCTATCGGCGCGGAAGGCGTTGGGTTTGTTTTATGGGCCAGTCAAATTGGACACAGCAGTGTCACCAACGACTCGTCTCCGCTGCGACATTTCTTCTAGGGTGTGTTGCCCAGGCGTCAAGCTGCGGAGATGAACCTCGCTACTCGTTGCGCGTTTCGGCGAGATACCGCGAGTATGATGAAGATTTTTTTTTTTTGAAATCGCCTACGCTGTCGCTGTGACCATTGGTGGGATTCAAATTTTTTTCATTCAGTTCCATTACAAAAGTTGTATTTTCGGCAGGTTCTGTTGCTTCAACATATGGTACAAGTATAAACAGCAGTGCTGGTCTGTTCGCTGATCCAATAAAAATTCTGCGAAACGGTTTATACAACCGGTACTGACCGGCTGAATCCCACCGCTGGCTGATGTTCCATCCTGGCCACACGAGCGAGCTAATCGCAGGGCCGAAACTAGGCAATGAGCCCCCCCCCCGAAATCATCTTTCGGGGCCCCCTAGAATTTTTTTCTTGGATGGTGATGCAAAAGAGCGAGCCCCGAAGGGGCGATGCCAAGCTAGGGGGGTCTGGAGGCATGCCCCTCCAGAAAAATTTGCGGAATTTGACCTTATTTTGGAGGCTTTTTGTGCGTTTTGAGGCTTTAAAATTCCTCAGTTTTAACAACGTTTAGTAATCTGTTTTACTAGGTTCCTTCCAAACCCACTAAAACAATGCTGCAACTGCAAGCAAACCCTACTCTAACATTTCGCTACCTATGCCAAGAAAAAACGTTTTTAAGGCTTATTTTGCGCTTTTCACTTGAGGATGAGGGGCCTTTGGTATGCTACTAAACCTTTGTTTGCTAGTTTTGCGACTGCTAGTTTTCGAAAAATTTGCAGGGGCCCCCATGGCCAAAAGCATAAATATGGTATGGGGGCCCCACATCGCGCGAGCAAAGACAAAAAATATATTGGATCTTAGAATAGGTCTATTAAGGCACCTTTATCATACGTTTTGTAAATAGTACTACGTACTGACCCCCCCCCTCCGGTTTGGAGGGCGCTAGTTTTGGCACTGGCTACTCGCTACGTGTGACCACTCAGTCGAAAAATCACTGGCGCGAGTGAAAATTTACTAGCGCGTGTACAGCTGAAAACGTTCGACTTTACTAGCGCGAGTAGCAAGGGAAATCCCCGTTTGCTTCCAAATATGTAATGAATATAATGATAATAACAATTGCAATTGCTCCAAACAGAAAACCTAGCATGGAAAAATGAATTTGAAGCAGCAGTTGTTTGCAAGAAGCAGCTGTTTGCAAGAAGCAGATATTAGCACATGGAGTTGGCCCAGTGGTTGGTGCAATGGGCTCCGAAGCTGGCTTCGCGGGTTCGATGCTCAACTAGGTCATCTCCATGATGCATGTACTTCACTACCACAAAAATCCTAAGCTCCAATTCAGTGGCTTGAAACAACAAAAAAAAAGAAGCAGATATAAAGTGGTCCAGTTCTAAATGTGTGGTTTTCTTGGAAATTTTTCGTAATTTCGACGGCTTGCGGGCGCGAGTGGTCAGAATTACTGCAATAGAAATGCCAAGGAAGCGAGCTGAAACAAGCTATTACACGAGTTAAATGATGCTGGTCTCGTGTTAGATGACGTAGACTAGAGGCTTTAAAAATAAAATTAAAAACATGAAAGATAGTAATTGGGGGAAGTCAATAAAATTGAAAAATTTATGAAAAGCGGCATGAGCGCAGATGAAGTCTACCAACTCAAGCTAACGTTACTCGCAGTTAAAAACTCGCACAGGTAGCTCGCTCGTGTGACCACTTTTTGCAAGTACTGCAATTACTCGCTCGAGTCAATCGCGCGATTTGCTCGCTCGTGTTATTTTCTTGTCGAGTTTGACCGTAATATGCAAATTAATTGGAGTTAAGACCTTTACAAAATCCCATTTTTGGTTGTGATATCACAAAAGCAATTAATTCTTCCAAAAAAGTCGGTTACAGAAAAATTTTGCTATGCCACCTTCGTGTTTTTGTGTTTTGTTTGTAGTGTTAAACTGTAAATTTTGTTCCTAGTTTGTTCGAGAAAATCTTGCAACTTAGTAGTATATTTCAGATTTCACAATTTGCTGGCCAGCTGCTTCAACACAGTTAGTTTATTAGTTAAAAATGATTTTGTAAAATCGTGAATATAACGGAAATATCGAAAAAATGGCGGCGCAAGAATCCATTGCTTCCGGTGTAACTCAGGTAAGAACTGACAAAAATCATAAAGAAAATCATCAAAATTCTTGCTTTGATATGCCTCATTAGTTGGAGATGATTCAGTAATTCACATGTTTTTCACGTACTGTATTTTTTGCCTTACATAACGCTCTTTACTGTGACGATTTTTTATTGGAACCGGCGATTATAACAATGATAAAGACATCGCAATGGATACAGAAGTGCAGGCTTCGACACCTGGGAGGTGCCCAGTGTCGCCAAAAGCACGTTAAGCGGCGGATATGGGTCCCTACAGCGAGTATAAAAACCATTCGATTTTACGAAAAATAATGTCACAGTAAATTTCAAAGCTGGACGTTTCGACAACATAGACTCAGCTGTCATCATCAGCAGTGTAAGCAAGGCCGTGCAAAACTGAAAGACGCTGCTGATGACGACAGTTGAACCCATGTTATCGAAACACCCAGGTTTAGAGATTGCTATGGCTTATTTTTCCTCCTTAAGCCATTTCATGTTGTGAATGTATTACTCATAAATTTGACTCATCTGCATTAACAAATCTTGTTTCTCTCAGGAGAGTTCTTAAAGTCGAAGCAGTGACCGTTAGTTGAGTGATTATTTTTTGACCGTTAGTTGATTGATATTGAAACGGTAAACGTTTAAACTTAGACTAAAAAAATTTACCGTTTAAACTTGGACGAAAAAAAATCTTATGGTAAAAAAGTTACAAAAAAGTGGAATTTAATCTTGCTGCACTTCGGAGTTTCTAATATCTGTTTGTGGTAGTTAAATACATCCCAATTGGCGCAGAAGGTCTGGGTTTGATTCCCGGGACGGTTAAATCGAACACTGTGTCGCCAACGGCCCGAACAATGTTTCTTCGGAGTTGTGCAGCCCAAGGGCTGAGCCGCGGAGATGGATCCCGCCACTCGTTACACTCTTCGGCGTAATACCGCAAATATAATGAAGATTTGATTTTTTTGTGGTGTAGAATTTGTTGATCATGTAGATCGAATATCTATAATTATCGATGCTTAAAGTGCTTGGATGATTATTTTTAGGCTTGATCGTATAAGTCCCTGTTTTAGCATCTTCTAGTCTGCTCGCTGTGATTGATTTTTCTTTAAAATAGGTTGTTCGGATAATTTCTGTTCAGAGCACAGTGCACTTTCTATAACTCATTGACCATCTTGATCTTGTTTTCGTCATAATGGTAAACCCCGTTGTTAGCTGTGGTAGAATTGATTGTGTTCTTGCTTGACAACTGATTTTGAATGAGACTCAACATTTTGACTAACCCTGATCTCTGTGTTTTCATGTGAAACTTACTATGAAAGACTACGTCACAAAGACGTCATCAAAGCTAGATTAGGGGTTAAAGCCCCCTTGATATTCCAAGTGAATCGCGTCTTTTGTTAGAAATGGTCCGCTTGCTGACGTCATAGTGTGTTCTGCAAAAAAGCATGGTGCCCCGAAAAATTAACCCCGAGCCTCTATAGGCCTTCCTACGGCCCTCGACGTCATCAAAGACCATTTTGACTTCACGAAGTTTAATTCTGTGCAAAGATTCAAAAATGATTTGAATTCAATTCTGACTTTGCTGGTGCATTTCCTGCATTTCAAGCTTATACATTGTTTGTTGAAACGACTGTTCCACGCGCTCATTTGCTAGGCACATTCACTGCAAACTAGCTCAGAAGGGATTTGAACGAAGGTTTAATAATCACCGCCGGAATTACGCTTTTGATACCATCACATATCACAGTTGTAAATCAGTACTTGTTTTGTGTAGGAAAAAGCAGTGACATCACTTCGACAGACATGTGGGTTTGGTTTGATGCACCTTCAAATTATATACAGGCGACCCCCAGAAAAAAAGCGGAGACCGGAAATATTTGAATAAAATCTTTTCATTTTTATCATTTCTCTTTTTCTTAAGGATGTACAAGTAGTATTAGCATATGGGAAGTTACAACAGCATTCCCTACTTTGTCACTAGTAGTGTATTCTGGGGGAGAAGAGCATTGAGCCATGCTCCCTCTTTTAAAGAACGAATACTGCAAAGTGATTGAAATATGCGAAGCTCTTTTGATGGCTTTTTGTAGCTTATGTCCTTTCTTTTTTAAATGTCACGTTACACCACTGCCTCTCGTAGACAACCAAAGAGATGACATTTTGCGTGGAGACCTGTTTTGCCAACTCACTTTGTCTAAACTTTGATGGGTTACATCTTTTTGATCAATCTGTTTTAAGATGTAGGTGTGGAAAAAATCAAATTGATCCAAATTGACCGCGCTTGTACAAGACGAAGCGATAACAAAGCGTCGTAAACACTGTTTCATTCATAAATTGTTTTGTTTTTTAAATAAAAACTAAAATTGCTAGTTGCTTTTACTTCTTCATATCACTTTGTGCACCCAGAGGCAGTGAATATTTCTTCTCTATTTGGTATCCTGTTAAGACAAAACCGTTACGCTACATTGCTCATGCATGACGATACTGCTAATTAAAGCCTGCTAAATCACTGCAGCCCTAAACAGAATGAGGTTTCGCATTTTTTGAATGCCATTTCCTCTTCATCGGCAAATTTTTATTGTTATACAAACTCTTTGTTTATTATGACATTTCTTAAGCTATTATTGGGAGCTCTTCCTGCGCCGTAGGCTTAGACACGACATAGCAGTTTCAATTTTTATCAACTCAGATGACCGAGTGGTAAGAGCGTCCGCCTCGGGAGCTGTAGACTAGGGTTTGATTCCGAGTCGGGTCAAACCAATGACTTTAAAATTGGTATTTACAGCTACCCTGCTTGACGCTCAGCATTAAAGGGACAGTGTGGAAAACAAGCCGGCAAGTTCACTTGCTGTGTCGTTGGGAAAGGCACTTGACGGAATTCCCCCATCTTGGTGTGGTAGACAGATGACTGACAACATCTAAGCGAGCTCGGATAGCGCATTGATCGCTTTCTCGCGATAGGAGGATCAATACGCAACAAAATACAAATTTTTTAGCTTTTGCCTGTAACCATGAGGTGACTATGTTTGAAAAACGGTATACATTCTGTTTTCGCTTCATGTGAAAAGTTTGGATTCTAATGAAAAGACCTCGTTGTTAGCGTAGTGGTCGAAAGCATCGCGATCAGCGCAGGAGGTCTAGGGATTGATTCTCGAGCCGATCAAATCGCACGCTGTCGCCAACGGCTTTTTGCTGCTGGACGTTTAATTCTGTGACGAGGCGCTGAGCCGCGGGTTCGTAGCCCGCTACTCGTAACACGATTCGACGTAATACCGCGAGTGTAATGAAGATTTGTTTTTTTTTTTTGTAAATAGTTCTTGAATCATAAATAATATTTCAACGTCTTAAATGATCTCTTAAAAAATGACATGTTATACTTTTTTGTGTTAATTCATGATATTTTCATAGAAAATTTTGACCCATGAAGTGGGGGCTGGAGCTCCATGTTTGATTTGCGGAGACAAATGCCCCGGATTAGATTTACATTTCTGGAGGTACGAAGATGTTTGTGGAGCCGGTGTGTTTTGCTGGGACGATTGAGCTCATTTTTGCCCATATGAGTAGTGTTTTAGTGATTATTTTTTCAAGCCGCACAGTTGCAGCTGAGGTTTCTGCATTGGTAAATTATATGCTTCACAGAAAATGACTTAGTTGAGTATCGAACTCGCGAAACCAGCTTCGAAACCCAATGCACCAACCATTCGACTAGCTCCTTGTGTAAATAATTACGTGCAAGCAAGGCAACACAAAACTGAAAACTTTGCTGCTGATGATGATGATGACAGCTGATTCTGTGTCGTCGAAACGTCCAGTTTTAAGAATTACTGATTTTTCCTCCCTTAAACTATTTTCGTCTCATATTCATTGTATTACAAACTTTTTTGTATTTTTGTTTAAGTCTTTTCAATGACGAGTTTTTGTGTGAAGGAAAATCTGCCGCAACTGCAAATGTAAACAAGAAAATCATGACGTCACGGCCAGTGTTTCCAGTCGAGGAATGGACAATATTGAGAAGTTGTTGCAGCAAGGGAGCAGCGGGGACCCGTTTAAAAGAACTGGTTTAAATTCAAACAAATTTGGCAATGAATCTTCAATTAAAAACTCTACGTACGTAACAAAAGTAACCGCCCCTCCACCCGCGCCAAAACCTATTAAGAAGAATTCTACTGCAAATTTACCCAATAATAATCATGAAACAAATGAAACCACACACAATGGTGAAGTCCCTAATCAGTCTGAACCAGAGCTTCCTATTTTACATAAAAAGATAGAAGAAAATATTTCATATACTGAGTCCTCGGCCCCAACGGAGGCCACTTTACCTCCTCCGCCCACCGAAGAATTTCCGGCTCCTCCAGTAAACGACAGCGGTGTGACAGATGATTTACCCCCTCCTGCGTCCCCACTATCACAACAAGTGGAAGAGTTATTGAATTTAGAAACTGATGACTCGGCAATTCAAAAGGAATCGAACCCAGAAACTAATGACGAAATTGCAAACACGTCATTACCTTTCGAACAATCAGAGCCTGTTCCTGATCTACCTCAAGAAAAAGTCCCGGATGTCGAAAAATCAGAAAACGAAACAAAAGAAGTTTCCAAATCAAATGCTCTGTCTCTTCCAAAAGTGAGCTCAATTTTGTTATCACTGTTTGTGATTTCCTGTTGTTTTTTTTTCATTTTCTTTTATCATAAGGCAAGATTGCAGCAATCCATGGCTTTTGTGTTGATTACCCGAGGCTGGTTTATTCTTGAGGAGGAAAAAAACACATTAATTCTTAAAACTGGATTTTTTTTCACTTTTTCACGGCCTTACTTACACTACTGATGATGACCGCTGAACCTATGCTGTCGAAACGTCCGGTTTTAAGAATTACTGATGCGACCTAATTTTTCCTCCTTAAGCTATTTTCGTCCCATATTAATGGTGTGCCGTCATTTATTCGTATGATACTGATCAAGATCTATTGGTCAATGCAACGAAATGGGCCTACTCTTTGGTACTTTTACGTGCTTTGCCATTACTTTTGCTTTAACTTCGGTCTCCTTAGAAAGCCAAAGAACCAGGATCCGATTATCGAAGCCAAGATGAATTATCCCTGTCCTCACTTTCGACTGAAAATGATGGAGAAGCAGAATATGAGTGGACGCCTGCTGTGGCAGATAAAGCCTTGGTAAGTTTTTTGGTTTGCTTTTTCTAATTTCGTAAATATAAAAGATAGCTGTCAGCGACATGGCCCGGAGGTACAACGTCACGGGTTCGATTCAAGACTGGAGCCGATTGCATTTGATGCATATGCCGGGTGGCTGCTAATTCGAAGAGCGCTTTCTCACTCCGCAGTCTCCTTCAATCTGTTGAGTTTTCAGTTCAATATATTTCGAAAATAGCCTTAGTTTTTGCTTTATTTCGTTTTTTGTTTGATCACGAGAAAGCGAAAGCGCTGTAACAAGCTCGCTTAGGAGTTGCCGGCCAACTGTCTGTCACTCTAAGATGGGGGAATCCCGTTAAAAGCCTTTCCCTACGGCACATTAAGTAAACTTGCCGTCACGTTCTCTACATTGTCTCTTTGATGCTGAGCGTCAAGCAGGGAAGCTGTGAATATCGCTTTTAAAGTCATTGATTTGACCCGACTCGGAATCAAACCCTGATTTTATTGTTCCAGCTACAAACGTTTTATGGATTCGGTAAGCAATCGGTAAAACTTACAGCTTTCTAAAATGGATGACACCATTAACTTATCCCTTGACGTCACAATCCTGCAGCAATATATTTGTGCTCCGTAATATGAGCATTTTTGTCATAATGACAAAAGATGCATCTAAATATAATCTTAAACTTGATAGGTCAACATGAAAATATCGAGTAATTCGATATTAGCACCATCAAACTTAAGTATCGACTTTACTGTGATCTAATTAATTTAAAATAGCATAAAGGTTGGATAACCGGCCAGTCGACCTGGTGGTTTAACACCACTATCGAAAGAGTAAGACTGGGGTTGGATTTCCGGGCTAGTCAAATTGGACACAGTGTCGTCAACATCTCGTTATCGCTGCGATGTTTCTTCGTAGCTGTGTTGTCAGGCACTTAGATGGACCCGTTACTCATTACACGCTTCGGCGTAATACTGCGAGTATAATGAAGATTTGATTTGATTTTTTTTTCTTTCCCTTTTTAAATCAGTTCGGTTCACTTATTCTTCATTCTGACGATTTCCCCTGAAGAGTGTCAGATGAAAAGCTTTGGGAAAAATGATCTTCTACTTCAAGCCATCTTCAAATTCTGTACCACCAAACGTCTATTTGATTTTTTCTTTGCACTTTAGATAGAAAAATACATCAAAGAGCTTCCTAAAGAAAAGCAGCCAATCGTTGGCTCTACTGGTGCCAAATACAGAAAAAAGCAGTTGATGCGACAGTTACCTCTTCATGATCAGGAACCGAAGGAATGCCACGACCTGAGCACTCAAGAAACAAATGAGATGGAATTATTCGTTAAGCAATACCGACAAAAAGCGCTGGGCGTCGCTCACTTGGAAGAAGGAAAGACACCCAAGGTATTCTTGCCGCGTGAATGATTAAAATATATACCGTTTGCCTTTTATTTTTTTCTTCAAACCTACCATAAGATTATAATTGCCCTTTTCCATTGCAAACTTTATATTTTTTTGTTTAGTGTTTTTAATTCAACTGTTACGGCTTTTTCGCTTTGTTAAGCGCTTTTGATTTGGTTTTCGTCAGGAAAGAGTGATATAAAGATTTATTATTATTAGCATAACCACGGTCTACGAATAAGTAAAGTGTGAAAATAACACAATCGAGTTGGCTGGGTTGGTTGATGCATTTAGCACCGGAGCTGGTTTTGCGGGTTCGATGCTCAGCTAGGTCATCTTCCATGGGATGCACTTTACTAATGGAAAAAACCTAACCTGCAATTATCTGGCTCAAAAAGATAAAAATCAGTGCATCAAATTTACAAATGACTTCTAGTGATTATAGACTAATCGAAACTCTGAATTTTTTTTTGTGTTGTTGGTGGGTTTATTCCGAATATGTTAAATCCAATCTTCATTATACTAGCGCATGGACAGTGCAGCTCAGAAGAAGCGTCACAGCGATGGCGAGCCGTTGGCGACACTGTACCGATTTGATCGGCCTGGGAATCGAACCCCAGACCTCCCGCGCCGAAAGCGATGCTTATTAACAATGCGTCAACCGGCCGGTCCCTCTTGTTCAATAAGTATGCTGGTCACAAACGTGAGCATGTTTTTTGCAGACTTGCAGTGAATGCAAGCAAGTTTTAGAAGTTGGTCATCCTGTGGTTTGGGCGGAGAGGGCCGGTAGTGATCAACAGTGGCATCCCGGATGTTTTGTGTGCGCAGAATGCAAAGAGCTCTTGGTTGATCTTATTTATTTCTACAATGAAAACAAAGTCTATTGCGGACGCCATTATTGCGAACTTCACAAGCCTAGATGTGCTGCATGCGATGAAGTAAGCTTTCCGCTCAGCCATAAAAATTTTTTTTTTTTATAAAAATTTTTTTCTTTCTGCGAACCCAAAAAAAATTTTTTTTCTAATCTATTCAGGATTGCATAATATTGGTGACAAATATGTAAATAAAAACCACTCAGCACTCACAATAGATCGATGCGATATTAATATATCCACACTTCATTAAATTTTATAAATTAGCCAAGTGATGCAGTAAATTCGTCTAGCACCCTACAAATGACTGAGGTGGCTGCTCGACTCGATGACCGAAAGGTCCCCTCGCAGCTTCCTGTTACTATTTCAACAACATTGCACATAACTTAACGGTGTGCCTTTATGTCGTCTTGTTTTTTTTTTGTGATTGGTTTAACTTATGTAACGAAATAAACTTGAACTTAAACATAACATAGCTAGTAGTAAAACAAAAAATCCAATTTTTTAAGCCTTTATCTCCATTGTAAAACTAATGAATTTGTCCTTTCGAGCATTTTGGCTCTACAAAGCTAAGGCTCTTTGTTGGGTTTGATGAGATGCTTCACGATGATTATCCCCGCTTGGTGGAAACTAACAGCAGTAAACGAAAGAAGTCAAAAGCAAAATCAGAAAACTGGAAAACAAAGGCAACTCCTAAGCGAGTCTGGATTCGTCCTATGTATCGCGCCTCCGTCGCTTTCTCGTGACAGGAGTATAAAAATGAAGAAATCAGTCAACTCGAACCCAATTTTTTTTGGTTACTGGAAAAATGGTCTCAAATAGCACCGGCATGGTTTGGAAGTACGCGAGATATCTTCTGTTCAAGTAATTACCGGTGCAGAATGCTGTAAGCACTGTACACATACTTTAAGATAATCCAAGAGTGCCTAAGAACCAAGAAGTCTGGTCGCTTGGCTAAGTGCATGGGATGAATAAGGTACTACATTTATTTTTTTCTGCGTTATGATATTTATATTTCTTTATTTATGAAATACGACACTATGGTGTTGGGTTCATAGTTCATGCCCGGACCCCCTTACAAGTGAAGCAAAAAACAGTAACAGGAAAAAATAAATAAAAGTATTAAAGCAATACTGAAACTTAAAATGCAAATATAAATGAGTAGATTTTTTTGACCTGCTACTTTACTGTTTTTGTGGCTTAGAAATTGTTTAGATTTTAGCTCGGGTCCATTCTGGCACGATACACATTTTCGCGCTTGAATGAACGTATAGGTTAAACTTTGATGAGTGTAACTCAAAATAGTTTGGACTCGAAACTTGGCGCACATAACGATTTTCGCATCCATTTAGCAACGAAACTTGTTTTTCTTTTTTGTAGACTTTTTTAGACACTTGTTAAAGCGTTTGAAATGTTTTGCCATTCAGTTTTTTCACAGTTTTTGTCAAAACCTGAATGGCTAAAGAGCTCAGAAAGTTTTGAGAGCTGAGTCTGGTTTCGTAATTCAACATAACGTGCTCAAAAAATTTTAAGCAGAAGAAGGAAAAATACAACCGCAATAAATCTGAAAACCGGACGTTTCGACAACATAAATTCAGCTGTCATCATCAGCAGTGTAAGCGAGGCAGTCCAATTATAAGAACTACCGTGGCTAGCTTCGTTCCTTCTGTATTGTACTCCGAATTTTAAAACCGCTGTTTGCGAATCAAGCTGATGAAACGATGAGGTTACAGAAAGCTCAATTGTGTTGCAAGTTTGCACCGTCGCAGACTTGTTGCAATCACTTGTCATGTTCTTGCAGTAGAGCGTGGTGATTAGTTATTTGACTTTAAGCGTTGCAACAGTCTTTTGGTTTTGTAAACTAATTGAAAATTAGCAACCAACTCATTAGTCGCCATTTGCATGTCTGTGAACAGCAATATTGCGTAGTGTGTTCGTCGCTTTACAGGCTGTATGACATGGCTCTTGTCAAATACAGAGCCGCGGTTGCAGTTTGACTGTGCGTGGTACACGAAAGAGCGGAACACTACGCTGCGTCATATCCCATACGTAATTCTTTCACAACAAACCTACACAAAAGACAAGCCGCGGCGTTGATAACAATAGTAATTGTAGACTTTACATTGTATCAAAACCAAATGCGTTTCCTCATGCGATTGAAATGCGTTAATTGACGTATTACGACATGCATTAAGAGATTCTTTTGTACAAAACTTTTGTCACGCGTTGAAAAAATCTCTTCTGTAACTATTGTTAAGAGCTTAAAGTTTTCAGCATGGCCAGCCAGCATTTTGTTTTTTTTATTTTATTTCTCACGCTATCGATGTGGGAGGTCTGGGGTTCGAATACCAGGTCGGTCAAATCAACGGTTTGCCACCGCTGCGAAGTCTTCGGCGCTGTGTTGCTCAGGAACTCAACCGCGGAAATGGGCCCCGCCACTCGTTACCCACTTCGGCGTAATACCGGGAGTATAATGAAGATTTAATTTTGTTTGATTTTGAAAAATAAAGCTTCAGTAATTCTTAAAACTGGACGTTTCGACACCATAGATTCATTTGTCATCATCACTTGTGTAAGCAAGGCAGTGCTAAATGCACTTGCAGTTTTGTACAAATTTGCTTACTCTGCTGATGATGACAGCTGAATCTATGTTGTTGAAACGTCCAGTTTTAAAAGAATTACTGTGGCTTTATTCTCTTTAAGTTATTTTATTGTATTCAACCATTCTTGTTTTAACAGCTTATCTTTGCCCCGGAATACACTCAAGCTGAAGATTCTCATTGGCATTTGAAGCATTTTTGCTGCTGGCATTGCGACCAGCCGTTGGGGGGCAAGAATTACGTCCCACATGAAAATCAACCCATTTGCATTCCTTGCTACGAGAAGACATTTGCCCATACTTGTGCTACATGTAAAGAGGTAAACATAGTTGCGTTCTTCATCATATTTTGTATAGCCTATAATTTTTGCTGATGTGCCTAAAGAATCTGTTTGTTTTTGGCTTAGTTGTCTTAAAAAACGGTTATCAACCAATATTAGGCCTACTCTCCTAGCCATTTGTGCGTGTTCAAAATCACCTCTAGGCGATTGTTGCTAACGTCAAATTAAAAAAACTTAATGCTCATAATAAGCCCACTCTCCGTATAACGAGTTGCTGGGCCCATCTCCGCGGCTGGGCAACACACGTACGAAGAAACATAGCAGCGATAGCGAGACGTGGGCGATTCTGCGTCTAATTTAACCGTCCTAGGAATTGAATCCCAGATTTTTCGCACCGTTGGCAGTGCCTTTAACCACTCAGCGTACGCCGGTTTTATTACTGATGTGATGATGTAATTAACGATTAGAAAAGAAGTCATGGAAACCTAATAAATGTTTAATGAGCGGTGTTTCGGTTAAGTTGCGAAAGTACAGTAAAGCTGATTGGCAATATGCCACAAAACTACGTTAATATGCTTATACCCATGAGCTTTGGTAGAGAGGACAATGGGAACTTGACATACTCAACGTGTGTTATAGATGGTATAACTTATGAGAAAATCGGTCTTTTTTCTGGTTTTGGTCCCATTTAAAATTTATTTACAATTGCAACCGCTTTTGCTATTAGCTTGCCGTTTACCGCAATTGCGAACCCTATGTTTGACACAACCTACTTACAGTAGCCTACATAGCCTGCACAAGTCGTCAATTCGTCCGTCCTAACTAGTGTTTCCACATTTTAAAAGACTTCATACCAAAAGTCACAACAACACTAGGCAAAGTAGCCAAAAAACAAAAAAAGAAATAGCCAAAAGTAGCCAAACTTGAAAAACATTAAAAATGGACAATTATTAGTAGTTTTCAAAAACCAATTCCGAAAAGAATAACAAATTTAAAAATAGATTCTATCACAATTGTTTGTAAACAAAATGTCCTGTAGTTAATCTGTTATCGTCAGAATCTCGTAAAACTGACTAAATCAGCTATACGGTTTATCAATCAGCGATCAGCTATACGGTTTATCAATCAGCGTTTATCAATCAATCAGTCATTTATAACGTTTAACAATCAGCGATGCAAATTCTAAACCTAATGAGGGCGCTAGCGCTGCTAGACCGAGAGCCGCGTCTTGGCGGTTCCAATGTTTCCACTCCGTGAAAATCGCTCAGTGACCACGACCACGCAATGCCCAGAGATCAAGCCGAGAGGTTAGAGCCGAGGCGCATTCACGGTTCATATGCTGCAGCTAACACACATTACATTAAAACTTCCGCGAAAGTGCGATTGGTAAAAATTAAGCTTGCACAAGCGTTCTTATTATTTTTTTGATCTATCAAACCCAATAAACTCTAAAAATCCGCATTCCGCCTAGCAATATTTTCAAACACGCTTAAAATTCCGCACAAGGCAAATTTTCACCCGCCAAAGAACTTCAAAAACAGCCAAATTTGGCGGAAGAGTATCACATCTTGCAACTCAGGTCCTGTCCCCAATTTCTTGAGAGCTAATGTATTGACTTTGTTAGGTCGTAACGGAAAAAATTTAGAGTGTCCTGGAGTAATTATACTCCGAAAGTGAATTTAACGATCTTCAAAAAGTTTTTGCTTGGGGTACCTATCCTAGGTAACAAAAATCTCCAACTTTGCTGATGCAATCGATACCACTTATGAGCAACTAATTTTACTGACGATTACTTTTTAGATTATTGCCCCGAATACGGAATGGGTGACATTTGAGCGTTTTCACTGGCACGCAAGAGGCGAATGTTTCAAGTGTGTGCAATGCCAGCAATCTCTTGTAGGCAAGCCATGTATTCCTAAAGGAGAGACCGTGTTCTGTTCAAGCAAATGCAAAAGAGAATGGTTGGCGAAACCAAAGTCATAAACTTTCCAATCGGATTAGCTGTGGCATATCGGCTGTAACTGAACAAGTGATCGCAAGGGGATATTACTTCAATTTCGTTCATAGCCTGCTAACGCATGTACAGTTCGTTGTAGATGTCACAAGATCTAAGTGTTAATTGGGAAAGGTCGCACCACTTTCTTCTGTTTACCCGTTTTTTGTTGATTTGTTTTAATGTGAAGCAATGCATTTGCTATAGCAGCAAACTGCCTTTATCGAATTTTAATTTTGTTCGTTTCATTAAACCACATGATTAAGCCTAAACGGGTTTTGAGTTTAAATATTAAGTTAATTGAATCAGGGAATCGAACCAAACCCGAACCGGAGTTTTATAAACCGATTTTACGCTATTTTTGTCGAACCTAAACCGAACCCGAACCGTATTTTTCAAAATCGCAAAGAGCGACCGGAATTGAATCGAATAATATGAGTAGGCCTACTTGCGAATCTTAACCAAACCCGAATCAATTATAAAAGCGGCTCGCTCCGTGATATCACTCGCGTCACTTAAAAGCTGGTTCGAATTCAAAAGAATAGTCACTTATGCAAGTAATCTATGCATGCTGAAGAAGTTTTTACGTTTAATAAACCCGGTCCCGTGGTACACGCGTGACAAACTATACAAAGCACTTCACTAATTTAGCGCTACCAGTGAATTGAATCGGCAGCGTGGCCGAGTGGCTCGGAGCGTCGTTTTTACGACGACCACGATCGCAAGGTTGGTGTTGCAACTCCCACCCAAGCCTCGTTGCTGCGTCCTTGGAAAAGATGCTTCGCGACAATTATCTCTGCTTGGTGGAATCTAACCAGCAGCAAATTGAAGAAGTCAGAAGCAAAATTTAAGCACACAACTCGGAAACAAGAGCAACTCCTAAGCGAATGTGGATTCGTCCTATGCATAGCGCCTCCGTCGCTTTTTCGTGACAGGAGAATAAAAATGAAGAAATCAATCAATCAAAAAAGGCTGCGGTGTCAGAGCATAGTAACAATTTAATTTTCTCGAAATTGGCTTTACTACAAATTTTTTATGCATTATATTGGCCTGCGAAGAAAAATTGCTTTGTATGTTTTATTTTTTAAATTGCGTTACTAGAATTATACTGTACCATTTTTTACTGTGAACCTGAACCAGAACTTTATAAACCGGTTTTAAAATATTTGTTACTGGAGCGAACCCAAACCGAACCTGAACCGGAAAAAATAAAGGGTTCGACTCCCTGAACGAAACCAAAAAAATTGGTGGCGTAGCTCTTTCAAGTGGTGCTAGTAGAAGGCTACTGGCACAAGTTAACAAAGGTGTACATTAGATAGCCTAACCTACTGGCTCAATTGGCTGCCGTAACGAGTGGGTGGAGGGCCGCATTTACCAATAGGCTAAGCAGGCTGAAGCCTAGGGCCTTGGAGAAAATGAAGGGCCATATCACAAACAACAAAGACCCCTTTTACAGGAAATCTGAGGACGTGTAAATCTTTTTTTGCTCTCCACCGATATTTTCAGTGGAAAACAGGACGTCTGAGGACGCGTAGACCTATTTTTGCTCTTCAAATCAGTGTGATCAAATAACTTAAAACCTCTCATTGTTTAAACCCAGCCCCAAGCTGGGACGGTATACTGCTCAACTTTTCTTGTACTTAACGCAATGCGTTAACTTTGTTTGTTTATTAAGTTAACGCATTGCGTTAAGTGCACAAAAGTTGAGCAGTATACCGCCCTTGGTGGCTTATTCTTTTAAGAGGAGAGTGTTTTACTTTGAAGATGAGTACCGGTACCATTAGAGGTAACTTAACTGACGCCAACCCGGTTTAATCAGCATATCTGCTTATGTTCTTTAATCCACTTGTTTCTGAAAGTTGCCATAGCCGCATTTTTTCATACATCTCTTTTGCCTGTTTTCTTTTCTGCTACTAAATATTTTAGTCAGAGGTGTAAAAAGTAGTTGGAAACAGAAGTCAAGTATAAGTATTGTTACTGACAAAGCAAATGTAGTGCAAATCGAGTAGAAAGTAATAAACGATTTTATTACGCAAGTAGAAGTGCAAAGTAAACAAGTATTAAAACTACTCAAGTAGCTTACCCAAGTAAAAATTTTTTTGCAAACCTATTTTTTCCTAAAAGAAACACCTCTAAAGTAAGGTGAAAGTAAAATAAAATTTTTGATGAAAAATAATAGTTAATCATCCTAATATACCGGTCTGTTCTTGCCAGTGTCGACAGTCGACACAGCGCCCATGCTCATGTCTCACCACGGTTAGTATTGTTGCCTACATTTTGCTCAACCATGCCAATGCAAAAAAGATTAAACAAGCCCTATCAAGCGTACAAACTACTTTTAATATAAAAAGTAAGTGGCGTTACATTACGATAATGTTAATCAAGTGTAAGTAGAAAGTATCCAAAAATATAATTACCTAATAAGTGCCTGTTACTGACAAATTCTATTTGAGTAGGCTACTTAAGTAGAGCTACTTTTGTTACTTTACACCTCTGATTTTAGTAAAAACCCTGAGGCGGGTGTACGGTTTATTTCTCAGCTGCCCTTACTGTCGTTTAAATATTTCGTGGTATGTACTGCCCTCTTGTGATTATTGATTGCTCGGTCTTCAGCGAGCCTAGTTTGCTCCTTCCTTTTTTCATTGGCGATTTGTAAGAATGCAGCATAATTATCCCATTGAAGGTAAAGTGCTCATGTAATGTTGCGAAAGTTTGTGATTATTTTTCAGCACTAGACCTGTACCATTAGCGGATCTTTAGAATCGCCAGTACTACAGTCGATCTGGAGGCTGCTAGGCCTAGATCAATGGTGATATGCTTGGCCTACCTGCTTTTTAACTATGGTTTGTTGCGTCGGTGAGTGTTTCGCTGTGCTGCGAGACCCTCCACTCTTTTTTGTTTTTTTTTTGTCCGGAATTTAGTACAGATTTTATCTTACGGTTTGCGAGTGGGCAGTTCTTGTGCTGTGGTCTGACGTTTGATGCGTGCGCTTTATCTGACTGTCTAAAGTTTAATATAATTTTAATTTTTTATTCAACTGGCTGTATTCTTAGTAGTCAAATTGGTACTTCAGATAGGATCCGTTTCGATCACGCATTCTTTTTTCCCGGATTTTCAACTTCCCGGTATACGGAAAATTTTCAAAACGGAAAATTTCCGGATTCCCGAAAATCCTTGATTCCCAGGGTTAGGGAAATTCCCAAAACATTTTCCCGAAAGTTTTTCGCGAGCGTAATAGTTTTGCCAATTTTTTTGATTTTCAGCATTTCAGATCCAAATTTTAGCATTTTGTTATATTGCTTTGACAAACTTAGTTTGAGCTTTTCAATTTTTTTGACAAATTGAGAAAAAAATTTTAATCTCACAAGCAATTCGTCTAAAGAAATTTTGCGAAATTCGAAAAATAATTTTTAGTAAGCAAAAATAAGTTTTTAAATTTGCACTAACGCATTTTTTATGTTTGAATGATGGATATCAGTACCTCTAACATCCTTACTAATCTACGAAAAATTTCCCGGGATCCCGACATAAATTTCTTAAAAAACGGGAAATTTCAAAACCCCTAATTTACCCGTAAATTTCCAGTCCCGACTTCCCTAAAGGAAACACTACGTCTATTTAGATTTGCGGGTTACACGTTTCAGTTTCAGTTAGGAGAGTTTTTAGTTTTGCCGGCTGTTCTTTCAACGCGCTGTTTAGCAGGTTGAACCTACTTGTTGCAAATGAGTAATTTCCAACCCGCAAAGCTTGCTGAAGCAAAACAACGTAAGTTTGCGTCTGACGTAATGGTTAGCGGTTAAACCCGCTTAAATTGCGTATGTAAATCGGCTTACTAGTTGTAATCTTCAGCACTACAAAACTGAGGATCTAGAAATTTTGTTTACAATTCTCGAATTTACATTTACAAATGGCAACGCTGGAGATTTTCAAATTTCGAGCGCTTACGCGGATTTTGTTGTCAGCGAGAGCAGGTCTTGGAAGGAATACCGATAGGCTATTTGGCCTACTAGTAGTCATGAAGTCGCAATTAAAAGCAAAACGAATGGTTTAGTTATCCGTTAGCCGTAACTTGAGGCAATACCGTTTAAATTACTACAGTACATAGCGTGACAATTAGATTAAGCAATGGAGAGTATCCAACTTGCATATGGTAGCATTCTTCTTTACCTGTATATAGCATGTTTTTAGCTTTTTCATGTTAAACTTTGTGCTGATTTAATTAGGAAATTTTGAGTTACTGGCATAACTATTAAACATCGAGGTTATGGGTTACACTTGTCTAACCGGGGCTTGTTTGAATTAAGCCAGGGTTAGGTCCTAACCCCTAGGCTATACTGGTACTAGGCCTAATAAGTCGCTAGCGGTCCTTGTGTTCGTGATATATCCGCCTGTTATAAGATGCAGCTTAATTCAAACAAGCTCTGGCTAACCTACTTAACCTGCTAACTAAGACCGTAAAACATTAATGTGATAAGTGAGACCTGAGTAGCATGGCTGAGCAGTTGGTACTGATAAATAAGCAATTTTCATAGTAAGCTACTTGTAGTTTCCATGTAACGTGTCCATATGTCCAATTCGAGTAGGCTAAAAGCCTGGGGTTTTGCTCCACTTTAATTGGAAATGTGGACAGGGTAATTGTGCACAATGATCTGACTCTACTGCTCTAGGCCTAATTAACTGCTGGTGTATACCAGTACCGTAGCCTAGTTAACCAGCTTGTCTAGAGTAGAGAAAATTAAAAAAAAAGACTCTTTTGTAGTTTGTTCATTTTTTTTGTTTACAGTTTTAAAGAAATGAATTTGTATCAAGTGTAGTGCATATTAAATTTTTTCAATTCATTTAAAATAGGAAGTGTCTATTTCACTGAAAATTTCGGTTGCCGAAGTTTGAAAAATGGTAATTGCGTAACCGTTTTCGGTTCCTGTAGTGTGACTCTCACAGTAGGGGAACCGTTAGGGGATATTTCCGGTTCCGCAAACCACGATTTTCGAACTTCGGTAACCGGAATTTTCGGTGAAATAGACGCTTCCTTTAAAATATTCCTCAATTAATTTGGAACAGTTAGTCTACTTACAGTAACTTCATGGGATGTCAAGTAAGAATTCATTGGTCACTCGTTGTATTCATTATTTTCATGAAAACTTTTTTGGTCATTGCGCAAGTGCAACCTTTAAGTAAGTACCTAAGTACCATTAGTTAATGTAGCCTATTTTCTTTGCTCTTAGGTTAGGTTGGTTGTGTAATAATTGTTCTGTTCTTACGTCTAATTTTTATGGGCTTGGGCCCGCTGTCATGATTAAAGTGGTGATTACGAAATGAAAAATTGGTGGTGATGCAGAAGCTAGAACCAAGAATAGTGGGACCAAAGCCCATAAAAATTGCACATAATTTAACAGCTCAGGTGGTCGAGTGGGATAGTGCGTTCGTATCTTGAGCTGTAGACTCCGGTTTGATTCCGAGTCGGGTCAAACCTATGACTTCAAAATGGGTATTCACAGCTTCCCTGCTTGACGCTCAGCATTAAAGGGACAGTGTGGAGAACAGGCTGGCAAGTTTACCTGTTGTGCCGTTGGAAATGCCTTGGCGGAATTTTCCCATCACGGTGTAGTAGGCAGATGGCCGGCAACTCCTAAGCGAGCTCGTATAGCGCATAGATCGCTTTATCGTGATAGGAGGATAAATATGCAACCAACCAAGAGTAGATGAAACTTTGCATTTGCAGTAATAGGCCTACCGTAGATATAGCCTATTCAGGTATAATTATATAGGCTAGCAGTTTACTGGTTGGTCTAAATGGTCTTTAGGGCTGTTGTAACATTAAACAGCCATGTTTAGCAGACAAGATAACAGTATTCAGTTTTTGAATGTAATATATACTCACTGTATAGTTTTCACGAAGATATCTCATTTTTTTGGGGAAAACTCAATCAGATAATATTTTAAAATTTTGACAAATGGTGTCACTATGGCTAGCTAATTTTTTACTAGAATGCATTGAAGAAAAAATATTTCCACATAATGAGGAATTGCTACCAAAGTTTTTTTTTGAGATACATTTACGATGTTTATGCTGTTTTTGATTGTGATAATGATTGTTCAAAATTTTTGAAACTGTTAAATTCACAGCATAAAAATATTGAGTTTACTGTAGAAAAAGCCACCAAACTTTCCTAGATGTTCAGATAAAGTTGTTGGATATTGGTTACGAGACTTGCGTTTGGCATAAACCCACCAATACTGGAGTATTATTGAATTTTAATGCTATATGTCCTACTGCTTGGAAAACTGGCTTAATTACTTGTTTGTTACACCTAGGAGAAATTGTACGTAGCAAAGTAGATCCGAGTAGAATATGTGGGAAAAAAGTTATGTCTGATGCGGTGTTGTGCACAATATGTAAGAAATGGATTCACGCTAGATGCGCCCAAACGAAAAAAGTATCCTGCAGTTTTGCACAACGGTTTTTGGAGACCTCAAGGAAGAACCAGTGGAGGTGTTGTGTGATGAGGTGGAGACTGTTAGAGGTTTTGTTATCTTGGAGATAGGCTGAATGCTAGTGGTGGGTGTGAAACTGCAGTGACTGCAAGAGTAAGAATCGGCTGGATAAAAATTAGAGAATGCGGAGAGTTATTGCTTGGGAGAAGGTTTTCTTTGAAAATAAAAGGAATGGTGTATCGTAGTTGCGTAAGATCGGCAATGTTATATGGAAGTGAGACGTGGTGTTTGAGGGAAAATGAGATGATAATTTTAAGAAGAACCGAAAGAGCTACGGTGAGATCACTGTGTGGAGTAAACTAGAGGATGGAAAGAATACTGAAGATCTGATGAAAATGCTGGGTTTGAAGGAAACTTTTGATAAAATGGCACCAGCGAATGGAGTAAGATGTTATGAATATGTGGTCAGGAGGGATGAGAAGAGCGTTTTGAAGAAGGCAATGATGCTTCAAGTGAATGGACAACGAAAGCAAGGACGGCCATAGCAGACCTGGAAGAGACAAGTGGAAGAGAGTTTGAAGAAGATTGGGTTGAGAGTGGAGGAGGCTACAGATCGTGCGAGATGGAGTGAGAGCGATTGTTGAGGGAATGAGGTGCATCCGGCCACCTTCGGACACGAGGAAAAATTGGATTAAAATTGGATGATATTACACCGCGCTAAAATAGTGTGTTCGAATTGTGAATTGTATATATGCATGAAGTCAAAAAAACTATGCAGGATATTTCAGAATAATGGTTATCCTAATTGGTATATAAATACAGTAATGCCATAAAATTTTTTGAAGAAAATAACAATACGTCGAGCAACTATGAAAAGGATTTTATGCTCACAATTGGCTTACCGCATGTCGGAAAACCTTCCCACCAATTTGCGGAAAAGCTCAGTGACTTTGTGAAAATGAAGTTTGATGTTGATATTAACGTGTGTTGTGCATGCTAGCTTTAAAAGTTGGATCGTATTTTCCGTTAAAGTTTGTTACTCCTGTTAAATTGGTATCAAAATAATGAAAAAAATTTCTTGTTTGTGTGATATAAGTATGACATGCATTGGTATGACAACACGACATTTAGGTACCAGAATGCAAGAGCACCTTCGACCTAAGGGAAAATCAGAAATACGTGACCTCATAGATGATTGCCAATTCTGTAACCACGCCAACATGAGGACGTGCAACACGGAATTCATACAACACCAAAATTCAAGAGGCTCTTTTAATGAAAAAACACAACCTTAAACTGAATACACAGTTGGGGGGTCATCTTTTCTGTTAAATATATTGTAGCAAGATTATTTAAACTTGGTATAGCTTTTATTTTAGTTGGCATTGTAGTACGTTACATGTATTACTACGTCATTTCATTTTTGCAAGATTTGTTCTGTATATGAATTAATGTTAGGCAGTTAATGTGTTAATTGTTAGTAATGCTAAAATTTACTTGATTTTTTTTGAATACATACCATTTGATTAATTTATTCTTAAAATGTAGTTAAAATTTTTTTTATTCTGAAGAGGACCAAAAGCTATGGTCGAAAACGTTCGAAATTTTCAATAAATTGTTATCGATACTAAGTCTGCTGGCTGTTGCTGCAATTTGGTTTAGTAACATTTTAAAATTTTAGCATATAAAACACTTTTTCCGAAATATAGCAAACTTTGTTGATAAATTGACTGAAAATCAGACGAATTGACTGAAATTCCGACTGAAATTCAAAAATTATCTTTTACTAAATTTATGATTGAATACAAATCTTATATAATTTCCTCCTACAAGTAAGCCATATCGGTTCACTAACTTGCAATTTGCTTAGATAAATGCAAAATTTGTCGCATCGACCGTTTTGATCATAAAACACAATTTAACCGTTTTTAAAGTATAGGCTACGCTATGGGCGACTGTTTGACTCAATGACCGCAAGTTCTGTTCGCACTCTCCCTGCCAATGTTCAACACTATTTCTTTTTATTGTTACTTCCTATAGATCTGTACACTTGGCTGAAGTAAATTTTTTGTTGTTGACAAATTTGCTCTCAAAACAACATGGGAAATGGATAAAAAAAATAAAAATTGTGGAATTTATTGATCTATTTTAGTGAGAAGGTTTGACTTGACCTTGAAGTAAAAAGTTGCGCAGCAGCTGTGCTTTTTCTGAACAAAAAATAACTGTTACGTTTTAGAAAGAAGTAGTAGCAAGCTTGCTTTATTATGATGTAGTTGCTAAATGCAGTTTATATTTTTCTGCCTAAACTTGAAGAAGCTTTTTGTAAAAATTGATTAACCATAGACCAAAGACCTTCTATTAGTAGACGAACCACTTTGCAGCATAATTAAAAACTATAATCTTAATAGAGACGTGCTTCTTATAAACTAAAGTGCATCTAGTGCAAGTAACACCACTGGATGTAACATATTACTTTGATTAAAACTCAAACGTTTTTGGCGATATATTATGACCTCTTCAGAATCTAAAATAAATGATATTTAAACAATTAAAAAAATCTTGATCGACGTGGTTTTTGAGAACAAGTTATTGTTAGTAGTGTTACCATTCCAGTAGTTGGTAAGTTAAGCTACTAATTGTGCTGTGGTCAAGGGTGGAAACTCAAACCTAAACCGAAATCGAAAACCCGGTTTTAAAGGAAATTTTGGAAACCCAAACTGAAACCGACACCTACTTAGCCAAAATTTTGAAAACCTAAACTTGAACCAAAACCGTCTTTTCTTGAAACGTCAAAACCAAAACTGAAACTAAAACCTGTTCAAAATTTTTTGAGGTTTTAGGTTTTAAAAAATGTCATCACCATCCTTACCAGCACAGTTCCTTTAACGCTGAGCGTCGAATAGAGAAGCTGTGAATACTAATTTTTGAGTCTTTGGTTTCACCGGACTTTGAATCATACCCAAGTCGACAACTTCTGAAGCAATTACTCTCCTCACTCGGCCATCTGAGCTGCTACTTATCATCGTAATAAAACAAAAACGCCAAGAAGTAGAGGATTCAAATAATCCGTATTCACAGTAAAATAACTTTCTTGGATGAAACTTAAACCGAAACTGAAATCCAGAAACCGAAGCAGCGCGTAAGCAAAACTGAAACCGAAACTGGAACCGATTTTTCAACAGCCGTGAAACCAAACCAAAACTGAAACCTGGCATCTGGGTTTCAACACACCGAAACTGAAACCGACACCCTAACGCCAAGTAGCCAGGTTTCCACCCTTGGCTGTGGTCAATGCCTGCACTCTGATAAATTATTGCGCAATGGATTCTTTGACCGAAAAAAAAATTATAAACATTAGCCGAAGCCTTTTGTTTGTTGCGCTTGCAGCATTGTTGGCGCTTTGGCAGTAATTGTGAAAGGTTTTACGCCTGTTCGCTGATTCATGACAATTTTAAACGCGTTACATTTTTCAGTGTGTAATTTACCTTTATTAACCGTCCAGTTGGCGCGTGGCTAAAGACACCGCTAGTCGCGCTAGACCTCTCGCGCCGATAGCAACGTGTTTAACAACTGCTGTTGCTGCACATGGAGTTGGCCGAGTGGTTGATGCATTGGGCTCCGCAGCTGGCTTCGTGGGTTCAATGCACAACTAGGTCATCTTCCACGATGCGCATACTTCACTAACGTAAAAATTAAGCTGCAATTATGTGGATTGGAAAATAATAATAATAATAATAAAAACTACTGTTGCTGTGATATTTTCAGGTGTTAATAGCGATTCTTGCGCTGGACGTTGTGGTGAAGTGTGTGACTCGGAAAACCGGTGCTTTTGTGACTCAAATTGCAGGTTATATGACAATTGTTGCCTTGATTATTTTGAAGAATGCAGAAGACCTGGTAAGAAATAAGAAAAAAAGTATTTCAGAATAGAGCGGTGTTGCTCTGGGGCTAATTGATTTCTTCATCTTTATCCTATCACGAGAAAGCGGTGGAGCCGCTATGCGTAGGACGAATCCAGACTCGCTTAGTAGTTGCCTTTGTTTCCAAGTTTTCCGGTTGAATTTTCGTCTTACTTTAATTTGCTGCTTGCCAGATTCCACTAAGTAGAGATAATCATTGTGAAGCATCTTATCCAAGGACGCAACAACGATACTAGGTTGGGAGTTGAACCGTTAACCTTGCGATTATGGTCGTCGTAAACACGACGCTCCGAACCACTCGGTCATGCTGCCGATCGAATCGCTAAGCTGCGGAGATGGACCCGACCTTTCAAAACACGCTTCGACGTAATATGACGAGTGGACTGTAATAAAGAATGCTGTGTTAAATAACTTGTATTCATTGGCGCACGCAGGGGGGCCACGGTGCCATGATCCCCCCCCCCCCCCCCCGGCCCTGTGAAATAAGGTGATTAAACCTATTTTTCAGTCTATAATTTCTCAAACTAATATAAAGGTTGAAGATTTACCGGTAAATATTTTAGCCAAGCTTCTGCCTTTAAACATAAGCAGCAAAAATATGTTTGCATTGTCCATAGTGACTGCACTTTCTGCATGCCCTTTTTTAATAAAAAAGTGTGCTAAAATGAGTTTTTTATGAGAAAACCGTAAAAATTTGTTTGTGCCTGGGAGCTACGCCCCCACACACCCTAAGCCTTCAGCGGCTGGGGGCTTCACCCGCAGACCCATTGTTGTGCCCCCCCTCCATGCCAAATCCTGGGTGCGCCACTGCTTACATTTATTCCTTACTTACGATATATAAACTTAGAATTCTGTGATATGTTGTGCTACTTATATGAGCTGGTGATATGATGATGATTCAATATTTACAAATGTTTTTTCGCATTCGTACAACATTGCCTACCAGCACAATTTCGAGAAAACCTGATTTTGTTCTCTACGAGAGCGTGGAAAGGTTCTTCTGCCACATTTTATAATTTATTCAATCAAGGGTTGTTCTTGATGTAAAGAATGGTTTTTATCAGAGCTACATACCCACAACCATTTTTTTTTCCAGTTCAAATTCATTAAAAATTTGCAAGCCAATTTCGAGTTTAAGTTCTTCACTTATAATTTTGCGAGTTCAAGTTTGAGTTCGGAAATTTTCGCTTTGTTTATGCTAAATTCAAGTAATTTTATCGGGCTTAGGCTAAGTTCAAGTAATTTTTGTCAAGGTTAGGAATTTAGGATAAGTTCAAAACTACATTAATTTATTTCGAGATCGAGTTGAAGTTCAAATTCAGGAGTTTTGTTTTTCATATTCGGTAAAAAAGACCGATTTCGTGTTGGCAGCCGTATAGTTTATTATAGATTTATCGTTCCATTAGCATGCAATTCGTTTATTGTCTTCACCCTGCAATTTAATATTGAGCCAAAACTTCGTGCAACAAGATGAAGAATTTCGCATACGGAGTGACAAATACCGGTACAAAACGTTGTTTAAAAGATCTTCGATTGTCAGTTCTACTGGAAACCGAATGACTTCACTCGGGCAACTGAAATCTATTGGCATAAAAACTGTATGCATCAAGGCAATTGCCTTAATGTATGCAGTTTTTATGCCAATAGATTTCAGTTGCCCGAGTGAAGTTATTCGGTTTCTAGTAGTTTTAACTTTTTAACTAGAATCATTGGCTTGGCCATTTTATGAAAATTGATTTTCGCTTACTTCTAAAACTCTACTTTCAATTCGTTGGAAGTAATAGCGTTGATCTATTTACAAAGAAAAGAAAATTGCGTTTCACTGATCTCTTAGAAGAAGATTGATTATTATTCATTGTCTTAAATTATGAATCTTCACGTAAATTATCAATTAACTTTATATTACTGACCTATTTGCACTACAAGTTATCTTAAATTTTTTACAGAAGTCAACACACTGCTAACACTATTGTATCCCTTTCAAAAAATTATCAGTGCTTGCTGCAAGAGCAATTCATTATACTCGCGTAATTACGTCGAAGCGTGTAACGAGTGACAGGACCCATCTCTGCGACTTAGCGCCTGGGTATCAAAGCTCCGAAGAAACGTCGCAGCGATGGCGAGCCGTTGGCGACTCTGTGTCCCATTTGACCGATCCGATAGTTAATTCGATAGTGAATTTCTTTTGTGTGCAATGGCGTGCCGGTTGGCGTCGTGGATTAAGACATTGCTATCGGTGCGGGAGGTTTAGGGTTCGATTCTTTTGCCGGTCAAATCGGCCTTCGTGTCCTCAATGGCTCGCCACCGCTGCGACTCTTCTTTGTTGCCCAGGGGTTTAACCGCGGATATGGTTCCCCTCCGCTTGTTACACGCTTCGTTGTAATTACGCGAGTATAATGAAAAATTGATTTTTGTTTGTTCACAATTTCAAATATGCATTACTAAGTTACATATGCGTACTTCCTTGCAGGTTCTTGTGAATACCGATGTCACGAAGACTTTGATTCATCTCGGGCCTGCAATTGCGGAATTATGTGTAACATAAATGGTAATTGCTGTCCTGATGTGGATAGCTTCTGTCCAAAAGTTGGTAAGAAGTTTTTTATTTTATCGTTGCAAAACAGTTGATTTAGATTTTTTGTACTTTTATCCTCGTAATACGAGGAAGCGACGGAGGCGCTATGCGTAGGACGAATCCAGACTCGCTTAGGAGTTGCCTTTGTTTCCGAATTTTCCGCTTGGATTTTGTTTTTGTCAGATTTCATCAAGCAGAGATTGTTATCGTGAAGCAACTTGTCCAAGGACGCAGCAACGAGGCTCTGTTAAAAGTTGAATGATCAACCTTGCAATCTTGGCCGTCGTAAAAACGTAATTTAATTCGTGCAATAACACTAAATTTAAAATTTGTTTAATAAGAAATACAACAGGTGGACCAAGCATCACTTTAAATACTCAGAAAAAAACTTTAAAATTATGCGGCTGCGCAAGTTTGGAGTATTCATCGCGGTCCTAATTTCGAAAGCGTATTTTATTGCTGATGGTGGCAACTGACTTTAAAAGAACGAATGGTCGTTTTGTTGTCTCCAGTTGTAATTAATGTCTTTCTTGTTTCCAAACAATTTTGCTGGTTTAAACATTGCAACAAAATAAATTGATTGGTTGGTTGGTGCTCGCAGTAGCCACAAGATATTTACACGCGTAAAAGTAATGGCATTTAACAAATTTCACTATGTAAGATTCATCTGAAAAACTATTTACACAAAATGAAGTTTTTGAAGCACCCCAATGGGTAAACTGGTTGGGTTTTAAGGCACATAGCAAGGTTCCTCACTTTAGGGAGGTTCCCCACCTTTAAATATTTCATTCGTCGTCGTCGTCGTCGTTTGGCGGGGCATCTCTTCCAAGACAGATGGAAGGACCAAGGCCGAGGGTTTATCCTTTTACCACCCTGGCCACCAATCTTCTTGGGCCAGATGCTGACTGTAAGGGACTTCAGCCAGCATCTTGTTTTGTCATCCAAAACCATTAGACCAAACATACCTCGGGGTGCCCGATGTATGGGACACTGTGAGATGATGTGATCTGCGGTTTGTTCACTGGCACCACACTCACAATTCGCTAGAGGAGCGAGACCCCATTTGTACATGGACGAACAGAAACGTCCAACACCAGAACGCAGACGGTTGAGCTTGACCCAGGCTGCCCTGGGCAGACCCATACCCAAGGGTCTGGAGCTAGCCTTGGGAATGAAAGCGTGGAGTGACGATACGTTGGCAGAGTACTCCATGTCCCATTTCGTGTTCGTCCACTGGGCTGCACGGACGTCCATCTCAGAAAGACTGTCTAGTAATTTCCGAGCAGCAGGTACAAATGAGTGTCTAGATTTCAATCTCTCCCTACATACGTCCTGTGACTCATGAAACTGGCCATGTAAAATGTGGTCAGGGTCCAGGGAGCTGCGGTTGGCTAGGGAGAGTGTCGCTCCTTGGCGGCGAAGCTCAGATGGCTGAATGCCTGAAAGAACCGGAAGATAGACCGATGGAGTGGGACGCAGGCACCCAGTGACAATGCGCAAGGCGTCATTTAATACACTGTCGATGAGGCGTGTGTGCACGCTGCGGCACCAGACTGGTGCGCAGTACTCGGCAGTCGAGTAGACCTCAGACAGAGCAGTTGTGCGCAATGTTTTGGCGCTAGCACCCCAACCTGTTCCCACAAGTCGCCTCAACAGTGAGACGCGAGCACATAACTTCTTGCGCAATGCTTCCAAATGAGGACGATATGTGAGCGATCTGTCCAGTTTGACCCCAAGATAAATGGGAACTGGACAGAAAGGTAAGGTCTTACCGATGTTACAGACTTTAAGCTCACTCTTAGCCTCTCGATTGTGGAGGTGAAAGGCTGCCGTCACCGTTTTAGTGTGGCTAAGCTTCAGTCGCCAAGTCTGGAGATATTCCGAGAGTGTAGTCATGTCCTGGCTTAGAGTCCTTTCCAACTCCTTCCATTCTCCAGATGTATGAAGTATCGCCAGGTCGTCGGCATAGGCGAACTTCTTGGAGGTTATGAAGGGGATATCATATGTATAGATGTTGAAAAGGAGGGGGGCCAGGACCGATCCCTGGGGGACGCCGTTTCTTAGGCGTCGTAACCTGCTAGGCTTGCTGTCGCCAGTTGTAAGGGTGAAGCTTCTGTTGCGGATAAGCTCCATAATCATACGAACCATGTGCTTGTCCGGCAGAAGCCGCAACAGCTTGCAGGTGAGGCCATGGTGCCAGACAGTGTCATAGGCAGCTGTCAGGTCGATAAAGACGGCACCGGCCTTCTTTTTTGCTTCGAATGCATTCTCAATGCTTTGCGTGAGCGAAGTGACGTGATCCACTGTGGATCTTCCGCGTCGAAAACCCGCCTGTTCCCGTGGGAGCAGAGGGTCAATAAGAGGTTCGACGCGGGCGTAGATAAGTCGCTCGAGAATCTTGTAGGGAACACAGAGTAAGGAGATCGGACGATAGCTCCTTGGGTCCTCCACAGGTTTCGAAGGCTTTGGGACCGCTACTACTAGCGCTCTTCTCCAGATCTTAAGATATTTGAGGTGGTGCAGACGGGAAGATAAGAAGCCACGTAGCCAAGATTTTAAGCCGGCTCCAGCATGAATTACTAGCTCCGGGCAAATGGAATCAGGTGCCGGCGCTTTGCCTGGTTTTAAATGTTGGAGGGCAGCAGCGAACTCCCGATGAAAAAAACTCCCGGAGACATTCGCAGGATGTAATGGATCAGCCCTCCAAAGGTCAGACACTTCCTGTAAAACGAGCCGAGATGAGCGTCGATTCACACCTTCGTATTTCCCGTTTTTAACCAGCTGAGAAGCAATAGCATCAGCTGAAACGGGACATTGACGACGGGATTGTCGTGACCTACCAGTCAAGTTGTTTATAGTATTCCATGCCAGCCGGCTGGAGTGCGAAAAGTCAATGTAATGGACCGTCTCTGACCAGCGATTTCTCCGCTTCCCGTCGAGCCTTGTGAGTAGGGCTGTGGCAGCCCTATCCGAATCAGGGCCTCCAGGTGACTGCAGGAAATGCTGATAGAGGTCTTCACACTCCGCATCCCAGCAAGGTATGTGGTTTGATCGTCGACCACGAGGGATACATTTCTTCGCCGCAGTGCTAATTACCTTGCAAAAGCACCGGTAAACCTGATCGATGTTCTGAGATTCAGGTGGCGGTATACTTTTGGCCAGTTTGTTGGTTAGGTTAGAATAGTGGTCCCAGTTGGCCTTGCGGAAGTTCCATCGCTTTACAGGCTTGCTCGGTTTTGGATGAGCAAGTTTGGGTGGACTTCTAAGCGAGGGTCGGTGTTGTGACCTTGGGAACTTTCCTAAGATACGTCTGTCAGGTAAGCGACTGTCCAAATCGACACTGGCAAATGCAAGATCTGGGTTGGTGTCTGTTTTCCAGCGGCCAGAGTGGAAACTGGCGGCCTCCTTGGGGCTATATAGCAAGGTAAAGTTGTTGGCACTGGCCCAGCCAGCCAGGCATTCACCATCTGGATTGCTATTATCATAGCCCCAGTCAACATGGTGGCAGTTGAAGTCGCCAGCATAGAGGCAGGGATGTGAGAATGCTGGAAGATCAGATGCTTGCATCCGTGCTGGAGGGGGTTTGTAGACGTTGACTATTTTATAGGTATCAACACCCACTCGATCTCCGATGTTGGTGGGGACTGGTCGATTAGGATCCACTTCAGACGCTCATGGACAAACGTAGCAAGACCATGTTTCCTGTTCAAGGAAAATCCGGCTAGATGGTAGCTCGGAAGATCTAGCCTTTCTACCGCGGTGCAATGGGTTTCCTGTAAGAGGATGACGAGTGCCTCGCACTGTAACGCAAGATGATGCAACACGCTCATCTTGCTTGCAGTGAGGCTTTCGATGTTCAGTTGGAGAATGCTGGGCCTTTGGAACTTGTTGACGGTGCGCCGAAGATGCGCATCGACCCGTCCTGAAAAGGACGTTTGCCACTGCCCAGTTTGAACATCGTTAGGTGTCCCGCCGTTAAGGCAGATTCGGTTTCTGTCAGCCAGATTAAATAGCGCAGACAGAGTAACGCTCTGGGCTACGGGAAAGCATCAGCCATCCGGAGCAAATGTAAGAGTTAGTTTCATTAATGCACATGGATAATAAGGCTTCCAATATTTTGGCTAAAGCTGGCCGGTTTAGTTATTAGGCGCATCCCCGTCGGTGCGGGAGGTCTGGAGTTCGATTACCTAGCCGGTAAATTCTGACACTTTGTCGCCAATGACTTGCCTCCGCTGCGACGTTTCTTTGAAGCTGTGTTTCCCAGGCGTGAAACCGCGGAGATGACCCCTCATTCGTTACACTCTTCAGCGTAATATCGCGAGTATAGGCTATATTAGGATAACAAAAATTTGATTTCTTTATGTTTTGACTCTACCTTTCCAGTGGAAGCCCGCCTTTCCTGCTACGGACGTTGTGGACAAGATGTTCATCCAAGATACACGATTACCAGTTCTTGTGATTGTGATGATGGTTGCAAAATCGGTGGTACCTGCTGCGATGACTATGCAACTTTTTGTGCTTCCTGTAGAGGTCGCTGTATGGCACCGACCAACAGCACATTACCATGTCAGTGCAACATGCAATGTATTGCTCTTAACACTTGCTGCTTGGATATTGCTGAAACGTGCCCGACTGTAGGTATGTAAATATAAGAGAAAATAGGTGCTTTCAGCAGGCTGGCAGGCTAGCGTAGTTTTTAAACACACTTTGTTTGGTTCGATTTCCGGGTCAGTCAAATCGGACACAGTGTCGGCAACAGTTCGTCATCGCTGCGAGTAATGCCTTAATACTCGGCCGAGTACTCGGACTCGACTCGGCACATCCCTAAAATTGACACATTTTCTTAGTAAAGTTAAAGGAGACATTGTGCATCTAAAAAATCTAGTTGCCGGGGCGCTAAGCAGCGGAGATGGGCCACGTCACTCGTTACACGCTAGGCGTAATACTGCGAGTATAATGAAGATTTGATTTTTTTATGAAGTGATATGGCTGCTTGACGTCCCACGTATGATTTAGATACAAAGTTATTCGCAATAAACCGGCCAGTTAACGCAGTTGTTACGGAAATCGTTATCGATGCTGGAAATTTTGCGTTCAATTCCCAGGCCGGTCAAATCGAACACAGTGCCGCAACGGCTTGCCGCCGGCGCGATATTTCTTTGGAGCTGTGTTGCCCAGGCGCTGAGTGGCGGAGATGGAGAGACTGAGTTGGACGATGTAGATTTGATTTTTTATGCGTTGTATTGTGGGGTTACTCAACACATTTTCTTGTTCAGCCAACGATCCAAGTTCCTGCATAAATAAATGCTTAAAAAAGTTTGATGCTAATGATCCTTGTCATTGCGATGCTCAGTGCCAAGTGAGAGGCACCTGCTGCGTTGATTATGTTTTTCAATGTATTACATTAGGTGAGTCGCTTCGATACATTTTGTTAAGTTTTACTATTCGGTGGTGCAGCTGCTGAAGACATCGCTATCGGCGCGGAAATTTTGGGTTCGTTTCCCGGGGAGGTCAAATTGGACGCATTGTCGCCAGCGGCTCGCGATCACTAGGCTACCACGTTTCTTCGGACTGTGTTGCCCAGGCGCTAAGCCGCGAAGTTGGGCCCCGCCACTTAATTGATGGCCGAGTGGTATGGAGCGTCTGCTTCTGGATCGGTAGACTTGGGGTTCGATTCCGAGTCGGGTCAAACCAATGACTTTAAAATTGGTATTCACAGCTTCCCTGCTTGACGTTCAGCATTTAAGGGACAGTGTGGAGAAAGCCGGCAAGTTTACTTGTTGTGTCGTTGGGAAAGGCACTTAACGGGATTCCCCCATCTTAGTGTGGTAGACAGATGGCCGGCAACTCCTAAGCGAGCTCGTATAGCGCATTGATCGCTTTCTCGTGATAGGAGGATAAATATCCCAATAATAATAATAAAAAAAAAATAATAATTGTTACACGATTCGACGTAATGCCTCTAGAATATATATAGGTTTGATTTTGTAGAATGTTTATCTTCCTATCGTGAGAAAGTGACGAAGCGCTATACCGAGCTTGCTTAGGAGTTGCCAGCGATGTGTATACCACTCTAAGATTTGGAGAACAAGCCTGCAAGTTTGTTGGTTTTGCTTTTGGAAAAGGCGCAGTAAACTTGCCGGCATGTTCTCCGCATTCTTTTTAATGCTGAGCGTCAAGCAGGGAAGCTGTGAAAACAATTTTAAATTGAAATGTTTGCACTAATCGGATTTTGTCAAATGCTGAACTCAGGGGGGAGGAGCTAAGGGAGCTCAAGCTCCCCTAAACTTATACGTAATAATTCATCTACAGCAGTTTGATACTTTTAGATCCACAAAGTTTGGCCCCAACCCCTTCCCCTCCACAAAATTTTTTTCTGTTATTCGAAAAATTGAAATTTCTTAACTCAACCTCAAAAAGCTGACTGATGTCAAAGAGTAAGAATAGCAAATCACTTTTTTTGCAGGAGGGAATAGGAAGCAGAACGACCTTCTACCGTAGCGTAAAAGAAAAAAGGTAGGTCTGACATGTTTTAGCAAACACATTTTTACAGTTTTATGCGTAGCGCTTCTGGTATGCTGGATCGACAGTTAGCAAGATATCTAGTTAACTTAGAAGTCCTGGTGCTAGCCTGTGATGGTATTTGATTGTGTTTTGCATTCCAAATTGCGCGTTTAGACCTAGCCTGCCTGCTGACAACTAACTTCACGAAAATGCTGTTTTCAAAATCGGAAATGTGCCTAATTAAGCTTAATTTCAATCTGACAAATTATCCTAGAGTGCGTTAGCAAACACTGGTTCAAACAATGCTGACAACCTAAAGCGAAGTTATGTGATTTGAGTTGATCTAAAGAGCAGGTGGATTTGATTTAACTTTTTAACAATGCAGTAGCATAATAGGCTACTTCCCGGGCAGAACCGGATGAATTTAGAGAGGGAAGTTGTGGGGGCCATAGCCCTTGGGCATCTCAGTCAGAGGCGTGCCACGCTCAAAAAAAGGTCGTATATCGCATCTTGTAGGTCTGCTGCTTGCGTCAAAATCAGGTGTGCAAAACAGCATAGCACCCCCATGAATTTTAATACGACCCTTTTCCCGAGTATCTGCAACTCAGTTTTAAAATTTCAAACAATGCAGTGTTGGCGAGACTTTGAAAATAAGAATGTGACTGGTTGGGCTTACAAGAAATTGTTGTTTTAGATTTTGCAATTCTGCTAACACACGAAAACCTGTTTATTCTAATTGGTTTTTGTCTTCTGTGGACGAAGCGATTATATTTGCTTTCTTGACAACGTCTTTTGGTTTTGTAGGCTATATCTGAAAAAAAATTTTTTTGAATACAGTATCTATATTTTTTTATTTGAATACAAAATACAGTACATCTTTTTATTTGAATACAAATTACAGTATATCTTTTTATTTGAATAGAGTACATCCAACGGTAACAAATATGTTTAAAATGGTAGGCTTAGTTTTCACTTGGACTATCTGTAGCAATATTGTTGTACTAATTATTGTTACAACAATACTGCTACACAATAGTCTGAGTGAAAACTAAGCCTGCAGAGTAGCAGAACTTTGTTGATCCAAAAGTGACGTTGCAGAGCAGAGATGAACGGCCGTGATATTTTAGATTGTGATCCAATCCAACATTTTCAAATAAAAATTCGACTCCGAAACATTGAGCTTAAGTGAAAGTGTCAAAAGTCCGACCATTTTTAAATAAACCAAAAATATACAAACGAGCAGACCTAAGCAAAATACTCTCCAAATGTATTTAAAATTTTAAATGCAAGTACAAAATGCTTTTTGGCAAAACTGGTAAATACAAATATTTTAACAATGTATTTAAATGCATTTGAAAATACTTTAAAAATATTTTTTCAAAAACAAACTTTGGCGAATACAATCGAGACATTGCTTAAACGGTTTCTCTCAAAACAACCATTGCATTATCGTTTTTTTATCACAAAGAAAAATTGACTGTAAAATAAACAATAAAAATTGCACGAATACGCAGTGTGCACCCCCAACGATAACAAATGTATTTAAAATACAAATACTTGTAAAAAGCATTTAAATACCAAATACAGTATTTTGTATTTCAAATACGTATGTGTATACAATACATCGCCTGCAAACGAGATGGGTAAAAAATTTCGCTTGATCAAATTGGTCAGTAAATCACCTAAAAGACGAACTAACAAGATTAGAATCAAAATTTAAAAACACTTTCCCGTTTACACTAAAAAAACCACATATAAATAATATGGCACTTTTCCAACAGAAACAGAAAACCTTATTTAAATCTCAGCATTTCCCCATAGATCTTTGCTGAAAGTCACGTTTTGTTGCCGAAAATAAATCTATTGTTGTAGTGAAGTCAGTTTGTTGATAAACAACAGACCACGGATTAAAAAAAACACATTAAATAAAATCTCCAACAAAATACATTACATAATAGTTAGACTTCCTGGATATACTACTTCTGTAGTACGCAAAATGAGTCAATGAGTAGTAGTAGTAGTAGTAGTATTTATTTGAGCTGAAAAACCAACGCAATATGCAAGTGAAACAAACACTAAACACATTGTCAATCAGAAAGACACGCAAGGAGACCACGAAAGAGCCAATGCTCATCTAGTCATGGCCACCCATCACTTCGAATCCATCGAAGGCCACACTTATGAGAGATGTGCAATTGCCCATCCTACACACAGCTCTAACTTGAACAGGAAGTAAAAACGAAAACAAACAAGCAAAAGCGGCAACTTAAAGGTTATCATATCCTCAGCAAACGGCACGACGTTTCTAGTGCTGTCAATAATTACTATGACGGTGCTCTATACTACCGGTATTACAAAACTAAAGGCATCAATATTTGTGGAAGTATGCCAAAAAGTCAAAAACATCATCCAATTGTCATATCGATTAAAACGGCAATATCGCACATCCATTCGTCCATGTTGTAAGCTACTTGTTACAGGTATTTAGATAGAAGGAGGTTTTTGACACTTTTTTTGAACTTATGATACGAGAAGTCTCTCCATTCCAGGTTTAAACCATTCCAAACTTGAGCTCCACTAAAAGACAACGCTCTTCTAGCACTGTTAGTGTTAATTGAGTGAAGATAATAATTGCTGAGGCTTGCACGTCTGGTGTCGTGTTTATGAACAGTGTTAGCACATGTAAAATATTTATCAAATACTTTAGGTAGTTTGGAATTGTGATATTGGTACATAAATTTTGCTAACTCTAGGTGATAAATGTCTTTGATTTTTAATATTTTCAGTTTTTGAAATAATGAGTTGTTAGTGACATGTTCATTTCTTTTTACATGACATATAATTCGAATTAATCTGTTTTGTAAAACTTGTAAAGGATGTATAATAGTATCATTAGTTGAGCCCCAAGTTAAAATTCCATACAATAAGTGGGGGTAAACAAGGGTGTGATATAAAAGCTGCAAATGATTTTGGTGAATGCAGTGACTGAGATTATAAAATATTCCGCAGTATTGAGAAATCTTTTTGCATATATTTTGAATATGGACATTCCAATTCAATTTTTCGTCGACATGAATTCCTAGATAGGCCTACTTTGCTTCTACAACTTTATTTATTTTTTCCCTCGCATAGATAATGAAAAGTCATTTGCGCATTTTGATTTTGGTGAGAAGAGCATAAAACTGGTTTTCGAATAATTAAGGGTCAGTTTATTTACGGACAGCCATTTTTCAATTTTTTTTAATTCACAATTTGCCGTTTTGTTGAGTTCTTTCAAGTCGCTATTACTCATTATCAAAACTGTGTCGTCAGCAAAGAGTCTGACAGAAAATTTAGTGATAGCAGGAATATCATTTACATATAAAGAAAATAAGATTGGACCCAGATTTGAGCCTTGTGGAATACCACATTTGACTTCTTTTTCATGAGATTTATAATTGTTCACAAACACGAACTGTAATCTTTTGGACAAGTAACTTTGAAAAAATTGAAGAACATTACCTCTGATACCATACTTTTCAAGTTGTAGCAATAATATACTATGATTAACAGTGTCGAATGCTTTTCGGAGGTCTAACAAAATAATACATGTATGTTTTTTGACATCTAGGTTATTGCTTATTTGTGTGTATACATCAGTAACCACGTGAGTAGTAGCATGTTTTTTACGGAAACCAAATTGCTGGTCTGCTATGATATTATTCTCATTTAAAAATCCTAACAATCTTTTAGATATCAAGCCTTCAAAGACTTTACTTACAGGAGATAATAAGGAGATTGAGTCAATGATTTGAAACTTTATTCTAAAATACACACGTAATGGGCATGCACAAACTAAACTTTGAATAAAACCGTTAGGAACCACAAAGCATATGTGAAGATAAAATCAATCAAGCGCAGCACAAGGTTGAAAAGCGTAGTAGAGACCACGCAAGTCCAGTTTGTGCTTCCCTATTACGTGTGTGTATTAGCTACAGTTTTCGAGCCTTAGATTGAGCGTTTAAGAAGAACGTGTTATAATTTACAGCAACGGTACAGGAAAAAACAACTTCCTAGCTGCATGTGTGCACGAAGTGATACTCTCAAAAAATGTAATTAGGAATTCGGAACAATTACAAATAAGCCAAAAATCGAGGTTTGTTTTTCTTTTAAAAAGGCCGTTTTACCCCGCACCTGGGGCAAAACGCTTATGAGAGGGCGTTTTGCCCTACTCTACGTATCTTATGAACTTTTAGCACGCGGTGAAAGGAGTGCAGTATTGAAAGTTTGTTTACAAATGAATTTGATTTTTGCTTTTTAACAATAAAAAGAACATTTTTAAACGAAAGATACCCAACATATAGCATCGACAACATGAAAAGAATCATTCCTGCGAATTAGGAGAGGTCTTCATCTGTCGACTCCCAGTTTTGACAAATGAATTAAAGATTTCCGAGTGTGCACTCCTGGTGGGCCCACAAAGTAAGTTTCATACAGGACACTGAATCTATTTTTCTCCCTTGGCCTGCGGTTACAAAAAAAGGCCCTCCACAAAATAAGTATGGCTATTCCTCATCCTATGAAGTGTCAAGGTCATATTTATGTTTTGAAAGTTTACACTTTTTGTGGTGTTAAGGGTCAAACAAAGATAGGCAGTTTGAACTGAGAGTGTTAAAGGGGACCAGCTCCCTCCACTTTTTCCAGTTGCTCTCCTCTCCATTTCAGCGAATTTGCCACCGGTTTAACATTGCAGTCCTAGTGTTTACTATAGTCTTGCTAATGTTCTCTTCCAAAAAGATTCTCCAGGCCCCTTTGTTTAACATAGCCGGCGCCAAGCCAACGTCTTGAGGAAATTTTACGTTTCAATAAAACTTTATTTTTAGGACAAAATATACCGGTTGAGGTAAAACACCTACAGCAGGCGTTTTGCTTCCTATGCATGGTAGACTTTTTACCCCAAGAGCAGCCATTTTTAATTAACCTGGATTTATCAGGTGCTTCAGGCAATTTATCAAAAATAACCCACCAAACTTAAAGGAGTCAAAATAATCTCTATAGCGTAGGCTAAAGTTGTTACAATTCGCCTAATTACCTTAAAAGCGACACCATAGCTTATCAGTTAACCCACTATGCTTATAACCAATCAGCAGAAAATTAGTAATTTATAAAATTTCACCAGTTTTTTATTTTTCTGTCCAAGCACACCTGGGCTACAAGCAGCGCAGGTAGATATGTTGACAGGAGGGTAATATGACGTTATGATATCCAGTATATTTGCTAATAAGATTCATCGGCGTTTTACCCCGAGTAGGCTTTTTACCCCACTCTACCCTATTTTGCAGACTAACTAGATGACCCACCTGGGTCGAAGTCGATTTTAGAATAAGTTTTAAGTTATTGACTGATTTTGCGTACTACAGTAGTAGTATATCCAGGAAGTCTATAGATTCGCACATGCAAATCGTCAGACGATCAACCACTGCTTTGTGGGCCAGATATTTCTTCTTATCCATGGTTTCGACATCATAGTTAGCGGTCAATTCTGCTAAAGTTGCAAATTATGCAAAATTTCAATACTAAAATAGAACCAATTTATTGTTGGTGTTGGAAAATAGAACCAATTTATTGTTGGTGTTGGAAAAAAATTCAATTTGTGAGCCTAAACGCTTCAATTATGATACATACTGTAGATCTAATGAAATCTGACGACTTTAGATGTAATGAAATCTGATGACTGAGGCAGGGTTTCTTAAGGGGTCCTTTGGCCCCCCTGGGGATCTTGGAGCGTTTATTGTAAGTCCAGGAGCAAACTTCTCAACCCTTCAGTGTATTGATGTAAATCATTAAGATAGTTCCCAATGCTGTTCAATGCCGTTGCAATATCAGGGTCAGTTTCCTCGTTCGACAATACTTTTTGTTTTATTTTCAGTGATCTCCGCAAAAATTCGAGTCTTCAGTGAATCGATGCAAACTTTTAAGGCATAATCCAATATTGTTCAGTGTCGATGCAACATCAGAATCTGTTTCCTCGTTCAATGATATTTTTTGTTGAATTTTTAGTGATTTCTGATAGCATTCAAGCTCTTCAGTGTATCGATGCAAATCATGAAGTCATAATGCAGTATCGCTCAATGTCAATGCAACGTGAGGATCTATTTCTTCGGTCAACGATATTCTTTGATAAATTTATAACGGTTTCTATAGATATTTAAGAGCGTCCGCGGGTTTTGAAATATTTCACAGGCAAACCCCGAAATTAACGAATGTTCGTGCAATGTTTGTCTTTCTTTGTGCTTTGTTTTTCTTTGTGAGTTTGGGATGGATTCGAGGCTTCCTTGCAGGAACAGATTCAGATGATGACAACAAACGAGAATTTCCAGAAGGAGAAGATTCACCTCTTTCGACTTCCGTGGAATGTTGTTGTTGGTAAAACTCCAACACTCGCTTGTAAAACTCCAAACCTTTATCACATGCTTTGCACTTGTACAAATGTTTAGCTAATTATTCAAAAGCTTGAACAGTGTCTTCATACGCATCCTCTTCGACACATTTTGACTCCCACACACGCGGCATATCCCTGGATGGGATGATGCCGCATGCTAGTAAGTATCCTTTAGGAAGGGGGCCCACCATAAACAAACCCTGGGTAGTGGAATTAATTCAACCGTTTAATACTATGGTAAAATATCTTAGTTCCGAAAGTGATTTGAAAGAAGGTTATCATTTGAGCGATTTGCTTACAAAACTCTGTTTTGTGTATGGCAATCGAGAATTATACGATCAGTTTGTGGAGGGCATTAAAACTCATTTACACACAAAAACACATCAAGAAATACGTGAAGAAATTACAACATTCGTAAAAGACGATTTAAACAAGTTTTCATCTCGTCTTTGTCTGGTTAAGTTACGTAATAATGACACAATTAACATCAAACTACTAGTTTATCAAAACTCCACCTTGTTCTTCGGAGCAGTGGGTCGGTTTCATAACATTTCACTATATTCATGTTTCGACATAGTAAAGAAAATGGCAGATCAGAACAACATAGCACCACATGTATTTTAACATATTATTAAACGGTTGAATTAATTCCACTGCCCAGGGTTTGTTTATGGTGGGCCCCCTTCCTAAAGGATACTTCCTAGCATCCGGCATCATCATCATCATATTTTATTTTCGAGATAAAGCAGAGAGAAAGAAAAAAGATACACAAAAATAACAAACAAGAGTTAAATATATACTAATTGAACAAAGGATTTAAGATGTTAAAATACATGTGGCATCATTCCATCCAAGGATATGCTGCGTGTGTGGGAGTCGAAAAACCAGTTTCGAGTCCTCATCATTTAAACTAAAAATGTGCAAAGCTGATGTAATTATTTCCTGGACATTTAAAATAACGATACCGGTATGAAAAATCAAAGTAAACCACCGAAAGTAATCCAAACGTTGTGGTCAGTAGTTTGCTTCTTCCAGTGTAATCATATGTTCGAAATTGGAACATGGAGTTGCTTCTTCACGGTCGAGTGATCCCATTCTCATGACAGTGTATTGGCACGGGGACTTTCCCATGACGTTTTCACAATATTCGCAATAATTTGCCATGGTTTTCATGTAAGTGTCAGTGATCTTGGTAGGCTATGTATGGACAGAATGTGTGATATTTTGTCTTCCTCAAGTTTGGTCGTAATTTCGCTTTGTACTGATTCGGTTGAGATTTTCTTTCCGGTCGATTTTGGGTTTGATAAAAAATTGATCGACTTCATCTCTGGGCTGAGTAAATGACGATTTGACTTCTTTAGCCTTCTCAATCAATTCTGCTGTTTGATCTGTTGCTTCAGCTTGTTGCAAAATATGTTTGCACTGATCAGCCAAATCATATTTGATCTCGGAAATGTTGGGAGGTTTTCTATTGATGGCAGCGTTTAATAAACCAGCACTTTTGATCTATGAAAACTTGTCAGAACTTCGCTGTCGATAGATTAGTCCCAGTTTGTGAATTAATGTCGCCGATTTAGAGGGGTCGATTTCTTTGCCCGAATCATCGCAGACGTCTTTCAACTGTTGAGCAAGTTTGTATTCACGCGGAAGAAGTTGATCTTCCGCATAAACAGGGTTATTTTTGGATGAGCTAGTACCGTTACCTGATCGGCCGTTGTGTCGTTGCTTCTCTGTTGACTGCTCATGATAGTTTTTCAGGGTAAACTTACGAGCCATTCAATACTAATTCAATTTCTGCGATAATGAACGTGTGTGATCTTGCATGTGTTATATCTAATCTATCGCCAACGGCTCGCTACCGCTGCGACGTTTCTTCGGAGCTGTGAAGCCTAGGCGCTAAGCCGCGGAGATGAGCCCCGCCACTCGTTACACGCTTCGGCGTAATAGAAGAGCCTATAACTACTAACCCACATCTAAGTTACCGATAGCCGAACTAGCCCACATCACAAGAAGCCCCCATGACAACCCACTCATTGCAAGCCGCGGAGATGAGCCCCGCCACTCGTTACACGCATCGGCGTAATAGAAGAGCTTGTAACTACTAAGTCACTGATAGCCGAACTAGCCCACATCACAAGAAGCCCCCATGGCAACCCACTCATTTGCAGCTGCATCTACAGTAGTGATGTGGACTAGTTATGGACTTGGGGGCTTCTCTCGATGTGAGCTAGTGTGGGTTAGTTATGAACAGCTCAGATGGTCGAGTGATATAGAGCGTCTGTCTCTTTGAGCTGTAGACTCGGGTTTGATTCCGAGTCGGGTCAAACCAATGACTTTAAAATTGGTATTCACAGCTTCCCTGCTTGACGCTCAGCATTGAAGGGACAGTGTGGAGAACAAACCGCCAAGTTTGCTTGTTGTGTCGTAGGGAAAGGCGCTTAGCGGGATTCCCCCATCTTGGTGTGGTAGACAGATGGCTGTAAACTCCTAAGCGAGCTCGTATAGTGTAGAGTCACCAACCATAATTGTATTGTCTTTTGTCAAGTTTTTATTTGTAATCCGTAATTATTGGATTGGATTCTCTAATCCGTCTTTTTACTAATTTTATTTTTTGGACGTGAAATACCGATATGATTATTCTAATTTTTGATTCTGAGGTTACAAGTGTGTTTCTTAAAAAAAAAAAAAAAACAAGACTTTGTGCGATGAAGGTAAAGAATGTTTGTGTTTCTATTTGAATAAGCTCAGGATTGGTACTGTAGTTGCATACAGAGGATTCAAGCTACCAAGAACTCACGACCCGCGCAGAAACCTACAATAGCGTGTTGGTCGCTTTCTCGTGATAGGAGGATAAATATGCAACTACTGTAACTAACTAATTAAGCTTCTAGTGATGTGGGCTAGTTCGGCCACCGGTAACTTAGTTGTGGGTTAGTAGTTATAGGCTCTTTCACTGAGTATCGTTGTTTGGGGCCAGTCGCTTAGCTGCTAGAAGTAGGGCACAACCTAGAATATAGATGAAGTCGAGATGTCCAGATAAAGCTATGCAAAAAAGAGTCTTTACAGTCTGGAATGAGTTTAGCCTGGATTGGCTGTGCGTAGCAAGGCTGACGAGATTTTTGTCATAGTGGAAACATTAATTTGTCCCTTGCAAATTTCAATGAAGATTTGGTTTGATTTTGATAATCGTATTTCTGTAAGAGCGGATTCATCAAAAAAATCCGCTTATTGAGCAAGCGCCAAAAAAACGTGAATGAAGATAATAGAAAACTGGCGGAGGTGGCCTTACTGTTACTGGACTAGTCTGGGCCAGTGAGCAAAGTGTGATTGTGAAGTGGCTGGCTAAGAACATAAAAAGATGTACCAGATTAGCGTGATGACAGCTCATGGTAGATGGTACCGAGATGTGTGACTGCTGCCGTTAGTTTGGTTTTTATTTGTTTCATTGTCCTTTTGGTTTTGTCGTGAACGATAGGCCAAACAGAATGCCACAGTACCGTACTAGTACATTGATCTGTAGATGGCTACTGTAGCTTAGTCTAGACTAAACACCGTACTCCATACTCAGCTGTGGTAAGTCTACTGTAATACAGAGTACCAGGTTTCAGTAAACTGCCTGCATGTCCCAGCGGTGATTATGAATGTTCTCAACCCTCCATTATCAGTGGTAGACTAGTCTACTGGGGTATGGTAGGCTACCGGTACCAGTGGGTGCAATGAACAATTGGCCTTCTCACCTTTTTGCGTTCCTGTTCTTTGTCTTGCTTCAAGCAACGTAAGGGTTAAGGTTAGCCCAAACCGGGTCTCATCTAGACTAGAATAAGTCGTCTGAGTCTTCTATCGCTTTACGCAGACAGGTTATTCTAAATGCAAATGACTTACTCTACAGCTCTAGACAAGACCCGCGCAAACCCTCAAAAGAATGAAAAACAATAAGAGTTGTGAATGGTTGATTGCACACTTGACAAAAAAACAGCCAATTGTTCACATTACCCTGAAAAAGTTTGTTATTTTATTAGTCCTGGTATGGTACTCTAGGAATAAAGAATGCTGTCACATGTTTTCTTTTTTTTTTTTTATTTATTTTCTTATTTATTTTATTTTTTTGTTGTTTATTAGCTCTTGCCATCTTGAGAGACCACCAGTTTCCTGAAACAGTCTTGCACCCAGATTCGCAAACAACTTGATCTTGTCAATTTGTATCACACAATCTCTGTACACACTCCTGCATGGGATGCATAGTCACAGTGCATTGTTAAAATCCTAACAAAACTATTTCAATTACGAGACATAATCTTTTTTTTCTCATTTGTGATAGTTGTCGTAAATCTGCGGTCATGCTGGACAGGATTTCTTTAGGTAGGTTTCCTTGCCTGTCTGGCTTTTTGTGGTTACTCTATGGTCTCAACGGCGCTTGGTTTGGGGTTAGGTGGAGACTCTGTTCATTCTAGTTGCACTGTGATGACATTGAGTAACCTCGAAATGCCGTACACTGTTATGGTTCCTACCAATGCACTATATCATAGCGGTGTTGGAGCTGTGGTCTCTCCAGTGTCTTATTATATCTCGCCGTCATATGTTTGCTTTTTGTTCTTTTCTACCCTATTTTAGATTAATCGGGTGTTGCGACCATGCCTACTAATCCCCTCATCTTCAAGTTTCACTCTCGCTAGCATGTTACAACGTTGATCGTTTTGTCGCTTCTTCCCTTTTCTGCATCCGTTTGTATTTGAAATCATATATTGCTGTGTTAATTTATTTTGACGGTGCAGAAATAAAAGACACTACTACTACGTTAGACTGCAGAAAGACTTTAAAAATAGTATTTGCAGCTTTCGTGCGAGGCACTTGGTACAAGCGGAAGTGTGAAGGTTTTGTGTATATATGTGCTGTTCGTCATGTTATGTCCCTTAACAGTGTTCAATCATTTGTGATTAAATATTGTAATGGGCCGACAATTGCAAATGGCCTAAACAATGTGTGCTTGCACTCGCTGTCCCATACCTTTACCTTTAGACTGTAGAGTGACCTAGTGAACAAGTTCTTAATTCTACAGGGATATCGGTTCTAAACGATAAATTGGTGAACAGTTATCAGCAGTGTTCCCTCTAGAGTGAGAAATTTGAGAAAAATTCGAATGTTTTCGGCACATTTTACTGATTTTGAACCAGGAATGAAATTATATAATGCAAAACTATAAAAAACTTGAATATTTTAATGCAAGACTGTACCGGTAGCTTGTATCTTGGAAAAGCAAATTTAATGCAAAAAATTTGTAAAAGGGGTCCTCAAAATAGTAAAATCTTTGGGCAAAAATTTCAATGAATTTATCATTTGGGCAAATTTGCACTAGTCAAAATCCTAGAGGGAAGACTGGTTATCAGCCTACTAGACCTGCTGGTATCTTCTGTGAATGGCCTTAGTGTTAGTATTGTTTATTTGTGTAGCATAATCTGATACTGTATCAACAAAGGCAAGTACTGGTCTGTGGTATCTTACCAGTGTTCCCTCTAGGATTTTGACTAGTGCGAATTTGCCCAAATGATAAATTCATTGTAATTTTTGCCCAAAGATTTCACTGCTTTGAGGACTCCTTTTACAAATATTTTGCATTAAATTTGCTTTTCCAAGATACAAGCTACTATCTTGCATTAAAATATTCAAGCTTTTTGTGTAAGTTTTTTGGTTCTGTATTTTATAATTTAATTCCTGGTTCAAAATCAGCAAAATTTGCCCAAAAATTTCGCATTTTTCTCAAATTTCTCACTCTAGAGGGAACCATGTATCCTACATTAAAATTTTATGTACTGGTAGTGGTAGCCCACCATAAAGCTGGGCGACTGCGATTACCCTTTCAACTTGCTTTTGTGTTTTTTACCTTCTAGTCTGCATACTGCTACTGCTTTTCTGGCTTTCTGATTGGAACATTCTAACTCTCATCTGTTTTACCTATCGTTGCTTTTTTTCTGTGACATCATGGATTTCAAGCTAATCCGCTTTTGAGGCCTAATTGAAGACGCCCTTACTTCAAGGTGACTTCGATCAGTGACAAAACTCCCACTAAACTGCACGAAAACATTGATTTTGCACAGTTGCCCTATTATTAACTTCTATTCCTCTTATGTCTACTACCTTTATTTAATTATTTATTTTTGTTCTACTGTAGTAATTTTATGTTGATTAACATTCTCGAGGAAATGAGAGGCTGCAGACTCGGTGACCGTGCCAATTTTCGTGGTGAAATTGGATTACAGGTCTTTCACAGCCTTTCATTGGAAAGCAATATATACTGGTATTGTTAAATGTGTGTGTACGAGTTTTTGTTTATTTATCGCTTTTCAAAAGTAAATGTTGTTCCATAAAGTAACTTTGATCAAATTATATTTTTTAAGAAGTTGGAAGGGTTGGGAAAAACGTAATGGTATTGTTGTTTGACCGTAACTTGTTAGTTTCTTGCAGGAATTGCGACAGTTAAAAGAATTGAATGGCTAGAGTGATACAGATTGAATATTATGTGAAAAAGAATTGTTTTTATAGTGGCTTTATCAGGTTTATATTAATTTGTTTCTTTTCCACACAAATTTCATTCATGTCGTATATTTTCTTTACCGAAAGTTGTTTATTGCTGCTGAAACTTTTTAGCTACGTGCAGGTATCGCATGCTCTTCCTTATGTTGCGGACTGAGTCGGACTCTGAGTTCTCACTTTAGGTTGTTGTTTCCAAGTTGGATCGGATTTTTATTTCGAAAATATCACAGTCCGCTCATCTTCTTGCTATGGCATATTTTGACCTGCTTTAAAGTCGTTAATTGTGATTTTCAGCATACGTACATCTGGCGGAAGTTCTGGCACCAAAAATACTATTACAACTCCGCTTTTATATCCTTTTTAAATCCAATTTACTCCGTTCCTTTTTGATAAACGTTTGTTGAAGGTATTTTGGCCAGCTGGACAATAGATTTTGAGTAGCTAAGCCTCGAATAACGCATGATCAAAGTTGCCTCTCATTGATTGAAGTCGCCGCGCTGATCGAAGTCGCCCGTTTTTATGGTATTTGTGTTTTGCGGTTCTGATACAGCACAGAATATGCAAATAAGTTATTGATACCTTAATCTTTTCCCTAAGTATTGGTAATCCTTTAGATCATGATTTTCTGATAAAACAATTGTAAGCTTTTCAGTTTTACAATTGCGTTTGTATATTTTTACAGATCGTCAGTTTTTTTTGTAATTTAAAAGAGAACGTTGTGTGCAGTGTTAACTTTCAATTTTTAGACATTAAAAGTGAAAAATTTTATCATGGGAGATGAAGGAAATACAAAACCCAGTCAAGTATGGTTTTCTTATGTATGGTATACATATTTTTATAGGCAGTGTGGCACCGAGGGCTTTCTTGAAGTTGCTTTTTGTGTAAACAGCACACTAACCCCAAAGATTCATCAACTTCACGTCTCTGACCCTATGTATTTCCACTCTCCCCACCCCTGATTGTACTCTATTACCCCTAAATTTTATGTTTCAAGTTACTGCTGATGATGTCGTTCCAGAATGACACTGACGTCACGTTAAGAAAGAAATGAGCAGTTTTGATAATCAAAATAGGTCCAGTGCTCTAGACACTACCTAATAGTTACCACTGCTTTATTACAAAAAGAGAGCATTTTATTTTAAAATGTCCCACTTTATTTGGGTGAGAGTTAATCACTAGCATGTGATAACTGTCTTAACAGTGCAAAGCACATTTTCGTGCATCTCACTATAGCTAGAATGTCGCTATCAGTATTGTTCCCTCTAAAGAACAAAATCTGAGAAAAGTGAGAAATTTGGAGCGAATTTGTCTTGATATTGCAAATTATTAGAATAATGATTTTTTGGCTAAATTTAAATCAGAAGTGTTCAATTTCTGGTGTAAAGTGAAGTGTGCAAACTCAAATTTAAGACAAAAATTGAATTAAATTGATTTTGTCGGCAGCGTGGCGTAGTGGTTCGGAGCGTCGTTTTTACGACGACCATGATCGCAAGGTTGATGGTTCACCTCCCAACCTAGTCTCGCTGTTGCGTCCTTGGATAAGATGCTTCACGATGATTATCTCTGCTTGGTGGAATCTGGCAAGCAGCAAATTAAAGAAGTCAGAAGAAAATTCAAGCGGAAAAACTTGGAAACAAAGGCAACTCCTAAGCGAGTCTGGATTCGTCCTACGCATAGCGCCTCCGTCGCTTTCTCGTGATAGGAGGATAAAGATGAAGAAATCAATCAATCAATCAAAGCATTGAAAACCCTTGTGCAAATTTTTATCAAATTCTAAATTTAGGCAAAATTACACTTGCTAAAAATTTAGAGGAAACAGTGACTGTCGCTATCGCAAAACATTGGTTGCTGTTAATTTGATTTTTTTACAGGATGTAAAATCTGAAGGTAATGACCACATTAATTTGAGAGTCACTGGCCAGGTAATATAAGCATTGTTATGTTGCGTTATGTTTGTTTTTCAAATATTAATCTGTTATGTTCGTTATAGAGTAGCCAGTTAGAGTAGTTGTGAACTACGTCGCTGTCGGTGCGGGAGGTCTGGGGGTTCTATTTTTATGCTGATAAAATCAGGCACAGTGTCGCCAATGGCTCACCACTGCTGCGACTTTTCTTCAAAGCCGTGTTGCCCTGGCGCCAAGCTGTGGAGATGGACACCGCCACTTGTTTCTCCCTTTGATGTGTCACTGGGAGTATAATGAAGATTTTAGTTTATTTGATTTTGATGTTAATTATTAAACTTTAATCTTTATGATCCGTTTTCTAATTTTAATCTTTGACTTAAGTTGTTTCTTCTATATTCTAAGGCTTATGTTGTAACTTTTCGTGGTTTGTTATTATTGTTACTTTTGTAAGTTCTTTGATTCTGCTCTTTGCTTTGTTTTTGTTTTTTTTTTCATATGTAAAATATTAATTGCATGTTATTATTGAGTTGTTTATTTATCTTGATCAAATGTTATTTTGAATTTTTAGGAGCGTATTTGCCTTTAAACATAGCTGAGAGATTTTGAGCAGATGCAATCCAACTAAATGTTTTTGGTTATTTAAGAGTACTTTTACTTTTTTTATGATGGCTCATTAATTACCTTATTCAGAGTCTGCATGGCCATTTTTTGCTGACGTTTTATGTCATAGTGTGATATTAATTCATAGTCATGGTACGGGAAGCTTATGGGTTTGTGTTCACAGAATTGGAACTTACTGGTATGAAAAAACAAAGGGCGTTAGCAGGGCTATTCAATTATGCTTGCATGCTGCATCAATGTTTTGTTTGCGGAATTTTCGTTTTCGTATTTAGTTCCACAGCTATTTACCCACCTATTGCGAGAAAGCGATCAAAGCATTATAAGGAACTTCCTTAGGAGTTGCCAGCCATCTGCCTGCCTCTCTAAAATCATGGAATTACGCTTAATGCTTTTCCCAACAGCACAACAAGTAAACTTGCCGGCTTGTTCTCTATACTGTCCTTTTTATGCTATAGCGTCAAGCAAGGAAGCTTTTAATACCAATTTAAAATCGTTGGTTTGACCCAACTTGGTAGCAAACCCTAGTCTCCTGCTCCATAAGCAGACGTTATTGCCACTCGGCCATCTGAGCTGTTAGTCGGATTGATGGGTTAGGGTGTTGATGATGTTGGATGGTTAATCGACTTATGATGAAACGAGCTGTTGTGTAGACGCAGTAAATGCATCTCCGAGCATGGTGTAATTTCATTGCTAATATTTAGGATGGATCTGTAGTCCAATTCAAAATCAAACGTCACACCCCTTTGAGAAAACTGATGCAAGCCTATTGCGACAGGCAGGTAAATGAAGTTTTCACCGAACAGTCGGCGGCGTGGCCTAGTTACCAAGTGGCTCGTAGTGTCGTTTTTGCGACGGAGATGATCGCAAGGTTAATTGTTCAACCCTCACCCAAGGCTCATTCTTTAAAGTGTGACCTGACTTGTAAGCTACCTTACGCAGTAAAATATTACGAACTCTGATTTGCCAAATAGTTGCGGAATTCCAATTTGAGTGGCCTGCAAGTTAATGCTGCTTCTTAACTGAACCACGATAGTTGGTGTATTCATTTAATAAGAACTGAGCATACACTACCGTGGCTGCAGATTTAGCGGTATAGTCACGAATATGATGTTAATTTATCCATGACCAACTGGCCAAGAACCCACTAGGGGTATGTGGTAAATTTGCCCTTTACCATTACCCTGTAACATGACTTATGCTGTATTAAACTGAAGGTAAGCTACAATCTGTAAACATGAGCATCATACAACTTGTCAAAGGTGCACAACTACAAACGTTTGCGCTGCAGATCTGATCGCACTGCACATTGCACAATCACATTGGTGTGCAATTGAGCCACAGGTGGGCGACGGCTCGACTTCTAAAACGAAATAATCAAGCAGTGCGAATTACTTGAACGCAATGTACAATGAACAGACAAAATCACGTGATATACAATTCACGACTAGGTGGTGTACCAGTACCGTAAAGTAATGCTATCCGATACTATCTTTGAACATCCTTTGTTATTTCAGTTAGTATCTTCCAATTAGTCGGTTTCAATTTGTCAACAACATGGTTTAGCGATACCGCTCTCAGGTTGCAAAATGCAGAGCTTACGTGACGGGTTTGGTTCACGGCTGGATCGCATTGGACATATGTACCGGGTGGCTGCTGATTCACTTCGCAGTCTCCCTCCATTACTGTTGAACTTTCTGTTCAATATAATTTGAAAATAACTTTGGTTGTTAGTTCGTTTAGTTGTTTCTTTTAAGCCTTCTGCTATTAAATGGAGCATGACGGCTTTTCCGTTTGCTTTGTTTTGTAATATTTATTGCGACTTTGTGATTTTTCCATCTGTTTGTAGGGTCAAAGCATGAGCATGATTCGATTTCGATTTGATGGCCAGGCAATTAATGAAACTGACACACCCAATAAAGTAAGTTCAACACACGCTGCAATTTCAAGAAGGTGTTATGAAGTTTGGGCGCTTTGGAGAACTGAAAAGCGAAATATTTATACTTGACCCAAAAACATTGTCAGTGTGAGAGGTCTGGGGTTCGATTCCCAGGCTGGTCAAATCGACCACACTATCGTCAACGTTTTGATGTTTCTGCGGAGCTGTGTTGCCCAGGCGCTAAGCCGCGAAGCTGACCCCGCCACTCCTTCCTCACTTTCACGTAATACCACGAGTATAAGGAAGGTTTGAATTTTTTTTTTATTGACTTCCAAATCCATTTAATTTTTGTTTTAGCTGGACATGGAAGATGAAGATACGATCGATGTTTTTACCCAACAAACTGGAGGGACTACGTCATGAATCATACACTACTGCTAAGAATCTTTCTACTGTATACAAACATTTTAGTGCAACTTCCTCTGCTTTGTTGATGGTTCAGTTATCACTGCCTTTCTGATAGACGGTGTACATAAGCAAGCGCAATACGGCAATGCAGTGAAATGGTTCGGTCTATTTCAACATTTTTTTACTGTTCATATTGTAAATACTTTGCGTTTTTTTTTTTTGCTTCGGATTCACTTAGTAAACACTGGATTTCAAATGAACAGAAATAAATCACTTTTTTGATACGTCGGTTTTTATTTTGAAATAGGAACTCTAAACTAGGCAGGCTGCGAACTTTTGCTCAAATGAATTTGGTCTGTTATAACGAATTTAAACTCGAATGAAGCTGACTATTAGTTTGCTGATCGTGACGTAGTTTCAACTTAATTGTGGGCTTAAATTAAAAGATTTAGTTAGAAGTTAATGTATAGCACTGCACTTATCGCGTGTAATCTTTAATAATTTCTCATTTTTTTCGTCGCAAGATGATGCTCTGACACTGCAAGTAGTGTGGGTTTTGTGCATCGAGTTAGTCGGGGCACGGATGTAGCAAAGATAACTTGCCAGGTAGGTTGTACATTGAGTAGGCAACGGTTTCGCAGAAAGAAGAAATGACAGATGTGACTGAAACAAGCTGCACACAATTTGTTTTATGGTTCGGAGTGTCGTTTTTACAACGGCCACAATCGCAAGGTTAATGGTTCAACTCCCACCCAAGTTTCGTTGTTACGTCCTTGGATAAGATGCTTCACGACAATTACCTCTGCTTGGTGGCATCTAACAAGCTGCAAATTAAAGAAGTCGGAAAGAAAACTCTGAAACAATGTAACTCCTAAGCGAGTCTAGATTCGTCGTAGGGCGTCTTTGTCGCTTTCTTGTGACATGAGGATAAAAAAAAGGAAATCATCTCCAAGTTTTATTCTTAGCCGAGCATAGTTTTTATTGACAGTAGGCTAGGTTAATGAAGATTCTGCTTTTTTTTGCGGGCTGCTCGAAACATGACACCCCAAGTCATTCAACAATGTCTAAAATACTTGTTTTTTGCCCGCAATATTTTTTTTCAATCTTCGAACTTGCAGGTTAGCTCAATAGTTCAACAAATCACTCTCGGTACGATAACTTCTGGGTGCGATTACTGGGCTGGTCCAATCGAACACGCTGTTGCCAATGGTTCGCCACTGCTGCGACGTTTCTTCGGAGCTGTGTTGTCCAGGCGCTAAGCCGCGGAGATAGACCCCGCCGCTTACTACATGCTTCGACGTAATACCGCAAGTATAGTGGAGATTTAATTTTTTGAAGTTGCTACGTTAATTGCCGAGGAATCCTGGCGTCCAGGAGACGATCCAGAAAATTTTCGTGGGTGGGTTATGCGGTTTTGAATTAAGTTCAATAACATGAACACGACTGCCCGGCTGGCGTAGGGGTTAATGACATCGCAAGTAGGTTAGTGGCCATACTGACCATTGGGTTATGCCACAAAACATAGGGCACATATTACAGGGCACGTGCCACGAAAATCGAGGCATGTGCCACTTATTTTGGGCACATGCTACATGTTTTGCAGAAAGAAGATCTGTTTCTTTTTTGTTATCTAGGTGTGCGCTAGTTTAAAATCGGCTTAAACTGAAATGAAGATCAATATGTAATCAATAACTCCAATTCAATCCACTAACACTGATCTTGTGACGCTCGACTGCTTCAAATTGATTTGTTCTCTGACGGAGTACGAACACACAAACTGTATGTGAAGGCATGGAAAAGGGCGCAAATAAGCCCTTTGAAAATGTTTCATGTCATGGGCGTATTTAGAATTTTCTTCGGGGACGGACACATCAAATTTTGACATTTTTTCAAGCTTAGTTTTTTTTTTGTAGAATCAATTTGAAATGACATTATTGCAATAGCCATTTCAGGTCTTTTCGAACAATTTTTGGGCAAATTTTGTATTCCTAATTTAGAGACTTGCACCAAACATGATGCATTTTGTGATTCATTTTCGATTTTTGCGTGTTAAAAACGTAAGGCTTAATGTCATCGAAGAAGTTCGAAATTATGGAAATTCTGTAGGCTATTCATTTAAAAAACATTATTGAAAATAGCTGGAGGGGAAGAGGTGCAATTCTCACGTCTCCTCCTAGCCCCGCCCCTGCTGCTGTCTAGCTTACTCACTGAATTCAGAATATTTTTAACCCGCAAGTTGAATGTATATATGAGCTTATCTTGTGGCGTGACGGTAGGTTTCGCTTGATAGATACTAGGCTAACATTTGAATAAAAAATCCCTAACGATCGCGTCAGCGAGAAACGGTCCGTATGGGGATCAATTAAATTAACCAACATAAAATTGGGTAGAAAGTAACATGTGAATTAACTGAAATGTCTGCACATCCTAAAAAATGACATACTGTAACTACGACATCAACAAGTTTTGTAAATAAAAAGAGATTCTTCACGTAAAAAAAGTAAAAGTTTCGAAATTTCAAAAAATCAAATCGTCATCATACTCGCGGTAATACACCGAAACGTGTTACGATTGGCGGGGTCCATCTTAGCGTCTGGGCAGCATAACTCCGAAGAAACATCGCAGTGGTGGCATGTCGTTGGCAATACTGCTTCCGATTTGGACGAATCCCAGGCCTGTCGCACCAACAGCGATGTCTTTACCAACTGCGCCACCAACAACTAGTAATTCAACAGAAAATTCAATAGTTTGAGGAAGAGTGCGAAGTGAGCTTGCGCTCTTCGAGTCAGCAGACACCCGTAATATATGTCAAACGCGATCGGCTCCAGCACGTAAAATCTGCCAGCACCTGCGTGCGGTATTGATGGACCATTCAGTTGTTTTTCATCTCAATCGCCTGGTATTTAGCGCATGATTTTTGCGAAATTGTGTTGAACAGTTTGTCTTTAACAACTCGCGCCGATAGCTGTGTTCTTAACCACTATGCCCGCTCAAAATTTATTAAACGAAATACGTCCAATATCATATTTTACGCAAAAATAAATCGATAACGTCAATGCAAAAGAGACTTTCTTTCTATCTGCGTTGCAATAATATTGGCGTCGTGGCACAACAGAAGCATTTCTGGAGCCAACTGTTGAATAATTTATTTGCACGAAACTTAACATCAAAATCTATCTGATAGTACAGTTCTAAACCTAAGTTTTATTTCCTTGGAAAATATTTAAAACGATTGGAAGACAGATAAGTCAAGGAGCTGAAGCCGAAGTAGGTAATTAACACGATGGAGAAAAAGACGATTTTAAGACAGGAAAAACGTAAATTAATTTTTTTGAACGAAAAAAATAATATTTTAAGACAGAAAATGTAGTAACTCTAAAGCGAATGCCATCACTCCAGCAATTCTTGCACGGTTTTACCCCGGGGTATGATAACAACAGAAACTCATTGGTGTAGCGCTCTTTCCCAACGGAAACGATTAACAGCGCTTCCCAAAACAACAAAAACCGTAACAGTAGAATTAAATGCAGTACCGGTAGCTAAAAAATATACCAGCCGTGAGCAAACCCCCAACTTTGCGAGTATTGCGGGTAGAGTAAGCGTGCGTCAGTATTTAGTAGTCCAAGTTTGCAGTGCAGCCAACCCATCAGACCAAATTCTATCGGTAATGGATATGAAACACACTATTTCATGTTGAAACACACCGTGGTAAAATCAAAGAAAAAATAACCTACGTATAAAGTGTCTTTCTCAACTCGTATTGTAGATACACTGTTGTTTTTAGAGGAAAGAAATTTGTAAAAAATGTTTCGTTTGCTCTACATGTTGGTTTTAACACTGGGTTTGTTTTCTTTTCTTTCTGCTGCTGATTCCAATCGCTTTAAAAATCCGCACCAAGAAAAGGAATGGAAGCAAAAGTCAGAATCAAAGATGAGAAAAAAGGGAACAGAATCTAATAACGATGGAAGTGGAGAAACAGACTCCATAACTGCTCCGGTAACATTTGAGGATCCTTCTACCACTCATGTTCCGGATGAAATTTGGAATCGAATTAAAGATAAACCGGCAGTCAACTCCGCAATTGACGCAATCCTCGTACTTGTGGTAATCCAAACCATGCTCGGGCTTGGCTGTACAATGGATGTTGCGTTGATAAAGGAACATATTTATCATCCGACTGGTAAGCTAAATCTTTCAAAGAATTTTTGAGGTTGTGCGAATGAACTAGGTGATTGGCTTACTCTTTGTGCTGTATAGTCAGTGCTGAAACGGAACCGCGCGCAGGTTGAGGATCCTAAGGGACGGTTTCGATTCGTGGCTGCTGCCGATGGTATCTGACGTGATACCAGGTAGATGCTAACTCCAAGAGTGCAAGCTCACTTTGCATTTTCTCTCAATTACTGATGAGTAGTGCGATTTTTGGTCACAAAAGTTTCAATTTTTTTGCTGGCTTCAATTAACATAAAAAACGTGAGAACTAAATTTCACAGGTCTGGGGTCAGTATAGAAGTTATAAAGTTACGAAAAGTCACATTTGGTGTTTTCGGGTCCTTTTATTTTTTAGGTAACAGTGTTTTTGTGCTATTTTTCTCCTAGCTTTCCAACTTTTTTGTCTTTTATTGTTTGATTGGAATAGATTTACAACCTGCATCAAAGTGCTTACAGTATGCGCTAAATATAAAGCCAAGAAACTTCCGTACCTTCCAATAATGCATAAGCATCAGGGTCGCTGAGATGGTTTTGAAGCCACAGGCCAAATAAAAGAATTAAGCAAATCTTTAGTAGGCACCTTCTTTTAGAAAAAAAAGTTACCCACTCCCGGTGTGGGCCTCTGGGCATTTGCATCGGCCTTCCCATTCTCAGGGGTACAGGCTGCAGTAGTAAGCAGTTTTTCCATGTTAAAGCTACTGCACTCGCTGGAGACAGAAACTTTTTATCCAAAGAATGTTAAACCCTATTATGTTCATGCACTATAATTTGAGCACCTGTTAAACTATATTCTTCCTTTTAAGCATAAACCGCTGCTGCTTTTTTGTTGTCTGTAGTTTTTTAAATAAAGTCACATTTTGGTAACATTCTTGCAAAAATAAGGTCACGTTTTCAAGTTTTTTAGGTCACACAAAAATCGCCCTGCCGATGAGTTTTCAGTTTGATATAATTTGAAAATAACCTCCCTTGTTTATTATCAATATATTTGGACGGGTGACTTAATTTCGAATTGCACAGTAACGCATTTGTGAGCATTTTATAATGATTGATACCGTCATCTCACTTTTACAACGAATTTTGATTGTAACACTATTTACATTTTCGTTTTTTCTTACTCTATGCCTATTTTATTTAATTAGTTGCATGTTGATCCTCCAATCGCGAGAAAGCGATCATAGCGGTATAATGAGCTTGCTAAGAGGGTGACAGCCACTTGTCTACCACTCTAAGATGGGGGAATATTGTTAAGTGCCTTTCCTAACGATACAAGTAAGCTTGTCGGCTAATATTGTTCTCCACACTGTCCCTTTAATGTTGAGTGTCAGGCAGGGAAACTGCGAATACCAATTTTAAAATCATTGGTGTGACCCGATTCGACATTAAAGGGTTATCAATTATTCTATAAATCAGCTCTAAAATCGATTTGAAACTGCCAAGCCGCAGCTGTTTCAAGATAAACGGCTCTCGAACTAAATAGATGCAGCTTATTTTAATTGTCGCAAAAACACGTGTGTGACTATAAGGGAAAATAACGTGGCAAGGCTTTAAACCCGCGACTTTAAACGTGCTGTGCAGTCAGGAATGACCACGATTTATTTTTTTCATTGCAGGTATAGCTATTGCAGCTGCATGCCAGTTTGGATTTATGCCTCTTATTGCTTTTCTTATGGCGAAAATATTCAATCTCGACAAAATAGCAGCTCTTGCTGTCCTGGTGACCGGTTGCTGCCCTGGCGGAAATCTTTCCAACTTGCTGACTTACTTTCTTTACGGTGACATGAACTTAAGGTGGGTGTATTTCTACTGCCGGTGAAGAGCTGTTTATTGACAGATTTTTAGCGAGAAAAGCGTTGGAGATCGCATGCGATATGACGAGCTTTTTCCACGATAGGAAAATTCCGTGGAATGGCTTTCCCAACGACTCACTCAACAAGGAAATTTGATAGCGTAGCCGCTAAAGCAAAGAGGATTACCCCCTCCCCCGAAATACTGTAGTGCTAGACTACTCTAATACGTCTAATTTCATCCAAAAAAAAGGCAACAAAGACATTTTTGCTTACAAAAACTGTTTATTTACGATCTATCATTGTTGACGACTTTTTTACAAATCGATCTGCTGAAAGTACTGTTTTGCCTTCCCTCCCACCAAAATGTTTGGTCGGCTAGTTAGTTACTATTTGTTTTCTTTCATTGCTAAGGGCTTCGGTGACGAACGTTTTGCATAGCAATTTTTAAATGAGTAGTTTGACTTGACTTGGAATTGAGCCCGCGTTAATTTCGCTTGTGAAGCAGACCCACTCAGCCATCCGATTGGTTGCACAAAGTTTTTGCTGTTGAAATTTGACGTGACATGTTCAATATGGTTGTTATTTGCAATCAGCCAAGCAGAGATAATACAATTTTTTTATTCCAAGGAAGCAGCAAAAGTGATGAAGTCGTAACGGGTTCAAAATCGATCTAAGAATATAAAGCTGACAAATACATCATGTAGTCATGATTAATCAGTGACCACTTTCTTTTGAAAGATATGTTAAACAGATCCAAAAACTGCCGGTTGGTGTAGTAGTTAAAATCACCGCTATCGGCACGGGAGGTCTGGGGTTTGATTCCTGGGCCCGTCAAATCAGGCACAGTCTTGCCAACGTCTCGCCACCGCTGCGTCGTTTCTTCGGAGCTGCGTTACCCCGGCACTAAATCGCGGAGATGGACCCCGTCAATCGACCCACGCTTCGGCGTAATACCGCAAGTATAATGAAGACTTAGATTTTATTCTATAGGAAAGTTAAACTTCGTAGTTAGGCCTAATTAAATTCAGCACAAAATACGTTACTTCTTTTTGTAGCCTTGGGCGTAACCAGCGAACATTTAGAGGTGCTAGGGCCGTAGGCAATGGATAGATGCTTTTATTTCGGTCACAACTCAGTAGCAGCACCCTGTTGACCCTTTTTGAATGAGTCATCAATAGCTCAGATGGCCAAGTAGTATGAGCGTCTGCCTCTGGAGCTGTAGACTCGGGTTTGATTCCTAGACCGGACCGGTCAAACCAATGACTTTAAAATTAGTATACCCTGCTACCCTGCTTGACGTTCAGGGTTAAAAGGAATGGTGTGGAGAGCAAGTCGGCAAGTTTACTTGTACTGCCGTTGGAAAAGGAACATGGAGGGATTCCTCCGTGTTGGTGTGGTAGACAGATGGCCGGCAACTCCTAAGCGAGCTCATTTCAGCGCTTTGATCGCTTTCTCGTGATGGGAAGATAAATATGCAACTAAATACAGATACAATTATTCGATGCAACGATACTGTATATACCAGAGTATTTAACAACAAACTGAATAGACTGGGAAGCCGCGAAAGGAACTTTAGGGTCATCGAGTCTGCAGCCACCTTTGACTATTTACTTTTTCCGATCATAAGCAAAAACTATCAGAGACCAATCAGCCGAACAGACCGCCCCGCGCAATCGCAATTCCCATGAATAAAAAACTACCGAAGAGCACAGTCGCGCGAAACAGCCCGCAGAGCCACCCAGCCTCTAGCAGTTTCCACCCGTTAAAAAATAAAATGTTCTGCTTTAATTCACGTTTGCGATCAATCTCTAAAAAAAGGTGTTTATACGTCACCCCTCTTCTCTGACTACGTCATTGTTAGTAATACGTGAATTAGTCAAAATTTTCCATTTACGAGTGTAATGTTTGCAAAATTTTTTTCAGCATTCTCATGTCGACTACATCAACCATATTAGCTTTGGTTTTCATGCCTCTTTGTTTGTTTATTTACGGATCTGGATGGATAAAGGTTTCCAAAATTGGAGGTATGATCCCGTTTGGCGGAGTAATCCTTTCCTTAATCCTTACTTTGATCCCCGTCGCAGTCGGAATTGCAATTAAAGCCAAATACGAAAAAATTGCAAATACAATTTTAAAGGTAATGGTCATATAGTAGTAACCGGACGGTTAGCTCAATTGTTCAGCCATTGATATCGGTGTTTGAAGTCAGGGGTTCGAATCCCGGGTCGGTCAAATCGGACCAGTGTCGTTAACGGCTCGCCACCGCTGCGATGTTCTTTGGAACAGTGTTGCCCAGGCGCTAAGCCGCGGAGGTGACACTGCACTCGTTACACGCTTCGGTGTAATAACGCGAGTATAATAAAGATTTGATTTTTATTTTTATTTGATTTGTGGTAGTAGTTATATTGTGTTCTATTTCGGCCTTGTCAATGTGATAAAAGTATGATAAGATGCTGGCAATATAACAACGATACAAGAAAAAGGAAGAGGCAACAAAACGATTAATGCTTTGGCATTCAAGTACGATTAGAGGAGTTCAAAAAAACAAACAAGAGTAGGCATGGTTGCAACACTCAGAAATATTGGGTTCTCTGTGAAAATTTGAAGAGGGGCTGGGAGGAAATATTTTTTCTCACAATTATGTGGTCGTCATTGAAGATTCGATTCTTAGTGCCAGTTGTCTTATAAAATTGAACTGCTCAAAGATGAGGAAAAAAATCTTCCCAGGTCTATTTTAACAAAAAAGTTTACTTTCAGAACAGTGTTACCGCATTTAACAAAAAATATGGTAGTTTTGGACATCATAGCGCTACTTCAGAATTTCAGCTGTATATTGTATGCAATTTCGTGGCTGGTTTAGCCTAGTTTGTTGAAATTGAAACCATACAGTCTACATATCCTGCTCTTCATGTTGCAGCAATATTTTATCGTTTTATTTCGTATTTATTTAATGGCACGGTAGATCTGGGTTCTATTCTCGGGGGTGTCAAATCAGACACTGTGTCGTGAACGACTCGCCACTGTTGCGACATTTTTTCGGAGTTGTGTTGCCCCAGCGCTAAGCCACGTAGATGTGGAAAGGCCTGGCCACTCGTTACACGCTTCGGCGTAATACTGCGAGTATAATGAAGATTTTGATTTTGTTGCAGATTTCCCTCTTTAGTGTTTTGGTGTCGTTTGTCGCTCTGATGACTTTGTCTGTAATTTTGTTTGGGACTTCACTGTTCCGGGCTATTTCTGGGGCGTCTTACGCAATCGCAGTGATAATGCCCTTGATTGGTTATGGATCGGGATATTTACTGGCTACAGGTTTTGGACTTCCCGATGCAAGCAAGCGAACAGTCGGTAAAAAAATAGCACTTTTGTAAATGTTGTATCGATTTTCAACTCTCCAGCGAGCAATTTATTGATTTGTTTTAAATTTTTCGGCTTGCCCGAAGAAGCGCTTGAATTAAAAGCCTTGCTATCGAATCGATATCGATTGTGCAAAAGAGCTCAATCGAATTTGCCGACAAAGGTCGCGATAAAAATAGAAATATTCCATCGGATAAGTATCTTCGCTGCTGCGCAAAGCGATTGAATAAACTGTTAAACTTCGGGCTACCTATGACGGAATTAATTATCATATTGCTTGCATGGACAAAGCCTTACTTCCTTAACCGGTCGGTTGGCATTTGGTTAAAGACGTTTCCGTTCGCACGGAAGGTCTGAGGATCGATTCCCGGGACGGTCAAATTACATACACTGTTGCCAACGGCTCGCCAGTCGCTAACGCTGTGAGGTTTCTTCGCAGTTGTTCTGCCCCGGTGCTGAGTCGCGAAAATGGACCCCGCAAATCGCTCCACGCTTCAGCGTAATCAAAAAGTTTACTCTTCATTATACTTGTACGCGAGTAACCGGATCCATATCCGCGACTTAGCACGTGGGCAACATAGCTCCGAAGAAACGTCGCGGCGGTGGCGAACCGAGGCGACACTGTATCCGGGCAGGGAATCGAACCCCAGACCTCTCGCACCGTTGTGTTTAATCGCTACGTTAACCGGCCGGCCAATTCTTAATTATGATCAAATAGAAGATTTATTGTGGTGTTTCAGCGATCGAAACTGGATGTCAGAACAGCCAACTGAGTTCCACCATTTTGAAGATGGCGTTTGCTTCTCAAACCATGGGGGCATATTTTCTCTTCCCCATTTACTACGCATTGTTTCAAGGTCTTGAAGGACTTGGTTTGATTCTAGCTTTCAGAGCTTACAGGAGATACTACGCTGATGATGTCATTGTGCCTACGTCACGCATTACGTATGACAAGTTTGATGACGAACATGATGGGGAAGATGCAAAAGATTTTTACCACCGTGGGTCTTCCTCTGGCAGTGACGATTCATTTTATGGAAGAAGGGGACATAGCACCCAAAATATTGCTCAAATACCCAACAATCTCCCCTTGGCCCCCGAACCCCCGTTAGATAATTGGAAACAGGGGCAACCGAAACAGGCTGGAGACAGAACAGCCCTAATTTCCCAAAATCAACCTTTTGCCTCTGAATATGGGGGGGTTGATAACTAGAAATTTAACTGTTTCGTTAGTTTTACGTTATGCTGTATAATTTCTCTATACTACTTACTGTATCATAAACGTTTTCTTGTTTAAGAAGGAAAAATAAAGCCACTGTAAACTAGACGTTTTGACATCATAGATTCAGCTGCCATCATCAATGAAAGCTAGGCAATCCAGACTTACAAGTTACTGTGGCTTTGGTTTTTTCTCCTTAGCTGTTTTCGTCCCACATTTATTGTATATCGAAGTTTTACTAGTTTAATTTTTGATGTTTGCTTCATACACAGTTGCAGCAATGCGTGACATTATGTAATTATTTCGTTAAAAAAAATGTTACCATCTCTGATTTTTTGTCGGAACTTCTGTGCTCACAATTTAGAAAAATTTAAGATGAAAGTCTTAGTGAATAATTCTTATATCAACATTATTTTCACTCACGTAAGAGCAAATGTAAACAATATTGTTTATTTATAGTTTCGTTGTTATTATTAGATTGTATTGCTAAAACTTGATCAAAAAAATTATCACAATATAGGGTTGATAAATTAAAAACATTCAAACTAGCGTCAAGTTAAATTTTAAGATTGACGGGCCCCCAACATGTACATTTATCAGCGATTTTATAACTCAATCGCCTTCGCACCGGTGTTGGACGTTTTGCCTTAAACATGTTCAAAATGGGACTTACTGATTCAAACCAATGCGAATGTAGCACAGTACTATCCGCCGACCATATCGTAAACGAATGCCCTATCCTATGCACCCACCTTGTAACCTTAACGACATCTCCAACCCGCAACTAGTCCAGTATCTAATGAATCTTCAGTTTTGATTTTACGAATTTGACTGACGATGTATACGAAAGAGAGCGATTTTATAAAATACGTTGCGCAGTGATTAAAACATTGCTGCCGGTGCGGTGGGTCTGGGGTTCGATTCGCTAGCCAGTCAAATCGTACACACTGTCGCCAACGGCTCGCCACCGTTGTGATGTTTCTTCGGAGTGGCGTTACCCATGCCCAAAGCCGAGGAGATGATCCCGCCACTCACGCTTAACGGTGAAGATTTGATTGAGCAAACGCTGGGCAATAAAAATTCAAACGTTGGCTTTGTAATTAAAAAAAACACGGTGACGCAAGCGTTACGGTACTGAAATTGAAGACTTTGAAACGCGATAGAAAGACTCGAATTCAATCCTTCGGTTCAAGCGCAGTGGCAATGAAGCTTAATCTCAACTATTTTTTGTTTACCTTGCGGCAATGTGAATTAAATCGCGACGTTTTCTTAAGTTCTTAAAGTTAATGATTTGCCAAGGTTCACAGCGTGATGCTGTGATTCAAATAGCTAGGCAAGTCATAATGTAGCAGTAAGTGATAGTGTAGCAGTATTCAGTTCGGGCTACCAACTCGCAAGCATTTTCAATCGAGGACTACCTACTCGCTAGCTGTTTTAGTCGAGTTCGAGTTCCGTAATATTTTTGCTAGAATAATTTCGAGTTCGCTATTTTTTACCGCTTTGTGCTAAGTTCAAGCATTTTTTGTCCAAATTTATGATCAGTTCAAAACTCAACCGTATTTTTTTGAGATCAAGTTCAAGTTCGGCAAAAAGTCTGAGTTCAGCGAGTTCGAGTTCGTATCCTTGGTTGAAAATTTTCAAAACATTCTATACTTGAGCTGGGTTTTACAAAAAGTTCTTTCGGCAGCAGTTTAAATTTAATATTTACGGGAATTGAAATTTGATCCAAGTTTTAACTCTTGGTTCAACAGTCAATTAAGCCTTGCAGAAAACTGCTGTGCAGTTAAAAGCGCTTCTAGCGGACGAAGAAAGGGCATTAAGGTTACATTCAGTCGACTGAACCTGCTCTAAAATTTGTTTTCTGAAACCGAGGATAGGATATACAGCAGTTCATGATTCAAAATAAAACTCATTTCATTGTCAGCAGTAAAATGAAATACCGAGCAGGGGACAGTTTAATATTCATGACGGGGAAAAAAAACTGATTGGTCCATTCGTATCACACTACAACAGTTTTTATCTCTAGAGAGCCCTTTTTAGCTTTTTTTGACACCGAAAGATAAACGAACATTAGGAAATCACATCCAAACAGCGGTTTTAGCGTATCACATTTATAAAAACTAAACAGTGTTGGGATTCAGTCGGTTAGATCAGAATTGTCGTTTACTGCTTAGTGCCTACGCCTGCACCGTTAGTTGAAACAGAACCGGCTGAAAATATATAATTTGTACAGTATATAATAGATCCCGCTGACGAAAAATTTAGAATTCCACTGCTGAAACTGAGTGACTTGAACGAACCCAAAATACTGCTTGTGTTGGTAACGATATCGTTGGTTAGTAAATGGTATTTAGCCTTTTGCGATTATGGTTAAATTTTTTTTTTTCAGTCGACTACGGTTTAGTTTGTAGCTAATGTCATTATCATGACCAACAAAAATGCGAAGCGATCTGGTAAAAGCTCGGATAGACAACTTTCCGATTCGAAACTGGAGAGAAGTGTCTCTAGTTCGAGTCCAACCGAAGATACATCATTAACAGTAGAAGATATTGAGGAAAAAATTCAAGAGTTAAGGAAGTTGCAAAAGCAAATCGACCCTTCGTACAAGCCGGATGAAAAAGTTGGGGTCACCATTTTTCAAATCGCTTACATAAGTTTAGAAATTATTTTAAGTTTGGGGATTTTAGGCCTGGCGTTATACGTTTATTATACTAATCAACGAAACCAAGCAATGTACAAAGAAGCCATGAAAATTGCAGAAGATAAGATCAAGATGGCAGGCTTGAACGACTTAGTTCAAGCTCATGAACAGGCCGCAGCACCTCCTCCCACTTACGACACAGATGAGTTTTGTTTAAACAATGATTGTGATGACGTTGTTTCCGATAATAATCAGCATTTGCAGGATGAAGATGAACTTGATTTTTTTCTGAACGACTGATTTCGATTTTTGCTTAAAATTTTGTCCAATTTTTGTTTATTACATTTTTACATCAAATATTTCGCGAGTTTTGCGTTTGTTTAGTAGTCTACTGCGCAATACTTGCGCACCTAACTATTAAACTCGACATCAATGTCACGCAGCTGTTGTCCCGAGGATCAATTTGCGGTTAACTGAAATACCATAACATGTTAAGCTAACGAAATCTTATTTTAGATAGCCCCCATTGTCAGGAATCCTCTGACTGGACAAAGCTCACATCGATTCTATAATGAAATACGCAGCTGCCTGCATCCAGAGCTATATAATCATAGTCAGTGTTTTTTACGGTTTGGCTTTAAACCATTGGGCAATTTACAACGTAAAACACAACTTTCTACGCTATTGTAGAAGCAAATTTCGAGAGACCGCTGAACAATTTGGAGAGACCATTTCGTATCCTCAAAATGCCTTACAAAACACTGATCAGGATAATAATGCATCTAATTATAAATACAATATGCAAAAATGCTTCCCTTCCTACAAATGTTTAGCCTGTATTGGGTTCTGACGATGGGTGCAAATCCAGGAGCGATGGGGGATGCATCTCTCAATAATCCGGCAGCATATATCCCCCCAATATTTTTCACGGAAGTGGAAAATTTCCCATACGATGTATAGTAAGCCTATCCAACCAAGACACACCCCCCCAATATCGAAAAATAATCAGTTTTGCCAAATCATCCCACCAATATCGAAAAATGGTCAATTTTGCTAAATCATCTCCCAAATCCCCAACACAGATTTGCACCTCTGGTTTTGACCTAAAAATGAATAAAAACTTTGTGTACGCGTATGCAGGATATTTCTCTAGAGCAGTGTAAATGGTAAAAAAGACAATCAACAACCGTTGAGGACCACCTATACTCTATGTTGTTTCCATAGTAATTGAAGGCGTAATTGACATAGCCATACGAAGACTGAACTTCACTTTTTTTCCTTGGTAGTGCTTTCTAAAAAACCTAATTTTTCAACCAAACGATGCTAACTATTTTGGTTTCGTTTTATCAGGGCGGTAACGCAGTAGGCTACCACCTCATTGTTAATAGACTAAATGAAAGAACTTTAAGGACCTCAAAACACAAAAAGTTGTAATAAGAGAATAAAGAGACTATCAGAAATTCCGGTTGCTGTGGGAAGTTAATGCAGCTACCACGCAGACCTAGCTGTTGGCCTGTTACTTAATTGCTAACATAATTATAGGCCTTCTTGCTATTAGAGTTGCGATAGGCTGATAGCTCCCTACACTAGGCCTAAGCAGCGTACCAGTAGCATATTCCAAAAGACCACAGGGCTGGTTTGCGTGAGTTTGGCTCAAGACGCTTTGGTCGCTTTGCTTTCGCCTTACTTGGTCTTCACGGTAATTTGAAAAAATAAAAAGCCAATGTTTGCACAAACTAATAGACGTCCGCGATGGACTCTGTTTACGAAAGACGACAGGTTAAAAGAGATAAAAAGTTCGCTTAACTTTTGCCGACTTTTCTAACCTTCCGTGATAGGAGGATGAATATGTCTCATCAAAAATCAAATCAAATCTTCATTATACTCGCCGTATTACGCCGAAGCGTGTAACGAGTTGCGGGGCCCATCTCCGCGGCTTAGCGCCTGGGCAACACAGCTCCGAAGAAACGTCGCAACGGTGGCGAGTCGTTGGCGACACTGTGTCGATTTGACCGGCCCGGGAATCGAACCCTAGACCTCCCGCACCGTTAGCGTGCGCTTAGCAACTGAGCTAACGGCCGGTTTTGAATATGTCTCATGTCATATGAAAAAAACTAATTTTTTGAAAATTGTAAAACTGATATAGTGGGTGGTTTTGCACTGTTCTGCGTCTGTTGGGACCATTTTGAGCCGAAAATATGCTCAACTTTACGAGATATTGAGATCGAATGAACTGGTAAAAACTAGTAAGTGCATAAAATTATGCTTTTTTTTCAGGAAAAGCCTAGTAAGTTTCTTAAGTTTCTAGGTTTTTCCAGATTAACATCTATTTTTTTGCGTACTTGATTGTTTTATTGTCGTGAAACAACCACGTTTTTGACGTAATAGAATCATTATTCGAACACCTTTGTCATCAGTACAATAAACATTGTTTCTCGATTAGACTGTACTAAGTTTTTTATGCGTGTTTTATTAGATGTAAGAAAGGCATTTCTAATCAGGAAAAACCTAGCAAGTCACAAAAACAACATAAAATAAACAAAAACTTATAATCTTATCTATGTCAGAAACAATGCCTTCCCTGCGCTCTATTGTGGTATCAAAATTTCTGCATTTTAGTCTTCCTTAGCTTGGTAAAATGTTTTTTTGCATTTTTCTCGAAAAGTTGAAAATGCGACTTACTAGGTTTTTCCATATGACATGATGACCAAACAATAAAAAAACTTCTTTTTTTTTGACTTCTTGAGAACTCGTCGAGCGGAGATAAATTTAAATATTCAAATGAAGCATTTGGCTTTTTCAAAAAGACGTGACAATGAATCTTTAATGGAGCTGATCCAATGAATTCGCGACTCCAACTATCATATGCAATCAGTGTTGCCAACTTATTATGACAAAAATCCGCTAAATGAGACTTCACAATCCGCTAAAATCCGCTAAACGTGTGGTTGAAATCCGCTAACATTCAAATTCACTAAAAGTGCTGAATTTATTCTGTTGGTCACCAAATATTTTAAAACACTCACGACGAAGAGCATACCAGCAAGAATTTTTTCACTCTTGCTGTACAGATAGAAAAATTGCAAGAACTTTTAAACGTGAAAAGCAGAAACTAATAGGCAATATTGAATCATGATTGAACCAACATACTTGTACAAACCAAAAACAATGAAAGAAGAGCCACTATAACCATAAACACAATTCACAAGAATGCATCAACTCTGAAGTCGTTAAACGCCGTTACAATTCTCACAGGTTTAAAAAGGCCTACCAACACTTTCGCAGAAATCCGCTAAAAAATCTGCTGTCCGCCAAATGTAAAAATTTTCCACTAAACAGAAGCAAAATCCGCCAAATCTAGCGGATTTTCCGCCAAGTTGGCAACACTGTACGCAATGCCCGCCGCGCTGCTGGCAAATTTTGTGCTTTCAATCTCAAAGCTCAAACTGCACTACCATAGATTCTGCACCCTACGCTAACGGGAAATCACGAATTTCTGAGGCTAGGCTACTACTAAAAGCTGCAGGAGCACAAGGACCGTTAGTGGCGCGGTCAGGACCGGCGCTAAGGGGGGCCAGGGAAGCCGTCCGCCCCCCCAATCGACATGCTTGCCCCCTTCCCAATTAACAAGCTTTCTCTTTTGAAGACAGCAACTTTTGTGCTTAATTTCAAATTTTGGCCCCCCCTGATAAACGCTTGGCCCTCCTAAGTCGACTGCTCTGGCGCGGGCTCTGGGCGCGATTGAGCTATAAGCTGCAGGAGCACAATAGAGATAGAAACGGATCGGGAGTCTGGCTGCATTTTGTGGATTCGTAGCCGGATCCAGATTTAGGTTTTTGAATTAAAGCCGTATTCGAAGCGGATTTGGATTTTAGCCTGCTGAAACCAAAATATTACGGTAGGCTATATTTGCTTGAAAGAATTTTCTAGCCTACATTTTTTGACATTTAAATAGAAAGAACTACAAATAGAAAAACTGCTCGTTAATCTATTAGTCTATATTCAAGTATTACAGTAGAATTTAAATTGCATGATCATCTGAAGCAAGGTGAGGTACTCCTGCCCCTATCATAACTATAGGTACATTTATGCATCAGTAAGCTAATAGGCTATATATTTTTCGGACTCAGAGCGGAGTCGACTTCTAAAAATTTTCAACAAACAGGATTTTGGAGCGGATTCAGAGTCCAAGTCTTCCGAATTGGACCGGATGTGGAGTCCGTTTTTGTGACTCCACCCATCCTTGGAGCAATGGATCACAAGGACCTCAATGGCGGCGCAACGGAACTAATAAAAACTGCGGAAACACAAGGAGCGCAAAGAACGTAGGCTAAACCTAACCGAACCAAACCCTATCCGAACCTAGCCCTAACCGAACCAAACCCCGTGGCGTCACTGATTTTGTTTGACTTTCGTTTGTTGCGTCACAGTGTGATTTTGTGTGATATTGTTTGATGGTTTAGGCTAGTTGTGAATTACTCTAGTAGTAAACCAGTATTTGTCAGACGCAGACTGAGTTTCTACATTGGTGCCCCGATAATGGCAAATCAGACAAGGTGTCGATCGAACAAATTAAACCTGCATTTTATGAACCGCATTTTTCGTTATTTGCTGCAATGCCAGATGTTAATAACAACCCTGCCGCCACAGCGTTTGCTGCTCCAGGTGATATTCCTGCTAGACTCGTTGAAGGTACCGCGACTACTCAGGCACCGCGACTACCACCCGTTCGGACCGGGTGGTGCGTTTCCCACAGCATTTTTAGGAATTCGAACGCGTAGCCTTGTCGCATGAATAAGTCGTTCGTCACCTCACTAGGGGGGGAGTCCTGTGGCGTTACTGATCTTGTTTGACTTTCGCTCGTTTCGTTACAGTGTGATTTTGTTTGATGGGCTAGTTGTGAATTATTCTAGTTGTAAACCAGTATTTGTCAGATGCAGACTGAGTTTCTACAACCCTACCCGAACCTAACCTAAGCCTAATGTGCTCCTTGCGTTCCCAACTGCGCCGCTGCGGTCCTTGTGCTCCTGCAGCTTTTAGTAATAAATGGCAGGCACTAGAATAGACGAAATTTTTTGGTCTGTAGGATAAGATTTGTCACGTGACTTGTCAAATTCCTTAAAACGTAATATTTGTTTTTCGGAAATTCAAGCAACATGGGTGCAAATCCAGGGAAATGGGGGGATGTATCCCCCCAATAATTTGGCAGCATCCCCCTTAATATGTTTCATGGAAGCAGGGTTGGAAATCGATAATGAAAAAGTATGGAATAATTCGATTTTCGATATACCTCAAAAAAAAAGTAGAGAATTACTACATTTGATGACAAAAATAAAAAATAAAGAATATCGATAACGTCAAATCGATACTTTTTTTGACTCAGTTAACTGCGACAGCGTCAATATATTTTGATGCAAATGGGGAAAGGGGGGGGGGGGGGGGGCTTCAGGTTAAGCAAAGAGAAGAATGTCGGTTTTGAAGGCACAGCATGTTACGATGGGCAGTTTAGAACAGGAATACAAGATAGGCCAACTCAGCACTCACTCTTCCTTTTTCATAATGAAAAAGATCTAAGATCACTGTTAACAGGTTAGTTAAGCTATAGACTGATAAAGGCATATCACAAGTTTACAACCACTGAACTAATAAAGCATTTATTGCCTTTTGAAGCCTTTTTCATTGACCAATTATCCAGTCCAGCACTCTACTTCACAGTTCATAGACATTTTGTCATAGGTGTCATCCATAGCAGAGATGTACAACGGAGACGGATCCGGATTTTAAAAACCGGATAATCCGGCTGTCCCTTCGAATTTGGATCGGGATTGTGATTTTTTGCTTTTTCCGGATCAGGATCCGGGTCCGGATTCAATTTTGGATGATAACCAACGATTTTAATGAGCTACTAGTGTATATATATAATTTGTATAGCCAACTATAATACCAAAACAGGATTTGGATTCGGAGTCAGATTCTGTTTCCTGAATATTTTAGGATTCGTAGTCGGATTTTAACGCTTCGGCTTTGGATTAGGATTCGGATTGAAATTTTTAGACTTCGAACACCTCTGATCCATAGACCTACGTAGCTTACAGAAAGCCTGCTGTCATTTTTATTAGCTACACAACTGCATAGGACTGCCTGACCCTGGTCCTGGCTTGCCTTCTACAAAGGGAAGCGATAAGCCTACCAATTGACCAAACAGGCGAAGCAAACGTTTTCTCCTGTTGTATTTTTGAATGGAATGAAAAACGACAGTGCATACGCGGAATTTTCCCCGCTCTAACTGCTCTTATGCGTATGCAAAGTAAAATATTTACCTGGAAACACCACAAAAACCAAACAAGTAATAAAAATATTAAAAAATAGAATCTTTTAAAAGAACTTAATATTCAGAAAAAAAGTATCGATTAATTAATGTCGATTTACCACGCAAAAAGTAGGGAAAAGACCCAATCGATGATGAAAAAAGAGGAAAAAATTTTTGCATTCGATGACAAAAAAGTAGAGAATACCGATATCGATTATCGATTTTTAATCGATATTTCCAACCCTGCATGGAAGTGGAAAATTCCCCATACGAGCCAATTTCATCCCCCCAATATGGAAAAATAATCAATTTTGCTAAATCCTCCCACCACTTTCCAAAAATGGTCAATTTTGCCAAATCATCCCCCATACAATGCTCAACATAGATTTGCACCCCTGACAATCAAGGTTGATTTTGGTTACTTTTTCAAATCTTTTTTTTTTAATCTTATTCTACAGACCAAAAAACTTCGTCTATTCTAGTGGATACTTTTAGTAATAACTCAAATGCTCCATTAGCAGTCCTTTGTCTTTCTGAACGAGTGATCTTAAGCCAGAGATGATCAACAACCGGAGCAGGAGCCGTAGTATCGCAGTTTTGACCGGAGTAGGAGCAGGAGTAGGAGCCACTTTTAAAAAAATCGGAGCCGAAGCGAAACCGGAGTTTGCTTTTTTTTAAAAAGATTTTCCTCATTTTTTAGTTCAGAAACGTTAATTATTTACCAAATAGTTGTTTTATATAGATAAGAAATGATATATAGATATTCTCTGGAAAGAGATTGATAATGATATAAAAAGCACACACTGGGTTTCCTTCAAAAAGGCTTACAAACATTTTTTATTGCAATCATATTGATGTTTATTGACTATGCTTTTCTTGATATAATCTTGTTTAAATGTTTTGAATTTAGTTAATTGATTACTCACTGAGAATTTGATTATTGGCACCTAAAAATATTACCGGTAGTAACCGGTAATCGTTTTTTTTACTCTGTGATTTTCTTTTTTCATGTGTGATGTACTTTCTGCGACTGTCAGGGAACATCTAGATTTGAAAACCTTGTGGTTTGTCGATGCTTCCTGGCCATTTGTTTACTGGAATTTTTTCCTTTTTTATATTTCGTTATATTGTGTAGTGAATGAATGGCAAAATAAATCTCTTTCTATATAGCCTATGAATCGGAAACAGTGACTAACCAGAAGCACAAACGTCAGGGTTAGGGCCTCCTTAGGGGTTAGGTTCGGGTTAGATGAATCATTTTGCTAAACCTAAAGCAGTTGACTTCGTTTACTCGGTACCAACTGCCAATGACCCTGAAGTGGGAGAAATTATACCTGAAAGAATTATAGTGATTGTTTGGGACATCGAGCAATGCAAGCACGACAAGAATTATCCAAGTATTTGGATTTTGGAACTAGGCTAGTCTGGCTGAGGCTGGCTAAGGTTCAAGAGTTTTGATGACCTTGGGTTCAGGTTCAAGTTAGGTTCACCTCTATTAAAGTATAAAGTTTACGGTTCAGTTTAGGTTTAATGAAAAGGATCATGCGGTGTTTCAGTTTTACGGTTCGACACTCTTGATTTTAATGCAGAAAATGTGATACTAATAGAACAACAAGTTCAGAGTTCTAACCCAAACCTACGTAAGATTAATGTTGTATGAAAAAAACAACAAAAAAATGTATTCCTAAAAATTTGCCATGGGGGTCAAAGGTCGCTTATGACAGACAAGTTTTGAACTTGTTATACGGTACTGTTAAAAGGTCACCAATATGCCAAAACAAAATTTTAAGCCAAAGATATTTCAAAAAAATATTTACAAGACGTTTTAAGAAAAAAATTGGTAGACTTGTATTTTGCTTATACGGTAACTTTGCCCATATGACCATGTGGAGCTGTAGTGTACCGTACATAATATGGTACCGGTATGTATAAATAAAGTGTCTTACCTATTTGCGGCCAGTCGACTACTGGTACCAATATTTCAACTTGTATTTGTGTGCATTGTGAGATTAAAAATGCTGACAACTGTAACACTAGGCTAACTGGTAAGCATAAGATTTGCATATTGTACAAGCATGTAAGTCAAACTGCCATGCCAAGCAGTTAAATGTGAGCAATTTCGTTTTTAAAAACAGGTGTCTCTATTTATGGAATACCCGGTAGTATGACATAGTATGCAGTGTTCCCTCTAGGATTTTGACTAGTGCAAATTTGCCCATATGATAAATTTATTGAATTTTTTTCCCACAGATTTCACTACCGGCACTGTAAGGACCCCTGTTACAAATTTTTTGCATTGAATTTGCTTTTCCAAAATACAAGCTACAGTCTTGCATTAAAATATTCAAGTTTTTTGTTTAAGTTTTTCAGTTTTGCATTTTATAATATTAATTTCTGGTTCAAAATCAGTAAAATTTGCCCAAAAATTTCGCATTTTTTTCAAATTTCTAGCTCTAGAGAGCTGATAGTATGGAATAGTATGGTATAGCATGGAATAGTATGGCATAGTAAATGTGCATAGTAGGCCTACTCGAAATGTGCTGAATCCCAAATAGGTCATATGCCCAGAGCTTCAAACGGCCCTTTCGTCCTAAGGCCCGCTTGTCCCAGGGACCAAAACATGCTGAGATTCAGATCCCCTATTTCCCCAAATGCCGGGAAGCCCATTGGTCCTAGAGCCCCATTTATGCATAGGATATGCCCCAGTGCCCTAAATTAACATCCTATTCCTAGGGCCCATTTATTGCTTCAACCGTCTTGTCCTGAGATCCTTTTGCCCTAAATTGGGGCTGAGGCACATTTATCCTGAGGGCCATTCACCCCAAATTTAGCTCTTTATTATGGGCTCTTTTACTCTAGTTACCCAAACATCTTATCGCCCAGTTCTGCCCAGTGCCACACTAGGGCCTATACCACAGTGCCTTACTTACTATTCCATAGGCCTACTATGCCATCCTATTCCATACTATTCCATTATTAGAGCAGTGTTCCCTCTAGGATTTTGACTAGTGTGAATTTGCCCAAATGATAAATTCATTGAAATTTTTGCCCGAAGATTTCACTACTTTGAGAACCCTTTTAACAAATTTTTTGCATTAAATTTGCTTTTCCAAGATACAAGCTATCGGTACAGTCTTGCATTAAAATATTCTCGTTTTTTGTTCAAGTTTTTCAGTTCTGCATTTAATATTTGCCCAAAAATTTTGCATTTTTCTCAAATTTCTCATTCTAGATGGAACACTGTATTAGACTGTTCTCTATTTATGGAATAGTATGGCATACTATTCCATAATTAGAGAAACCGTTTAAAAACACCTAAAGTGGGCAAAGATGCATTTCACAGTGTTATCATTGCTAATAGAAGCATTAGGTGGCTGAAAAACCTGAAACAAGCATCATGGGCAATATTGAAAGTAATTAGATAACTTTGCCCACTTTAAATAAATAATAAAAAAAAAAATTTGGTAATTTTTTGGACTATGCTACACCCTATTGGTTGTGAGCCATTGTATAACACAACTCTCTGATAGTGCATACCTACTATTGTATAGTACAGTAGTACACGATTCAAAGAAAAAATCATCATTAGAACAATAGTTGTATATAAAATAACAAAAAACTTTAATGTTTTTGTGCAAAGTATTCCCATTTTACGGTAACTTGAAGCTTCGCTAAAAATCAGGTTTATTAGAGTACTGTTTGGGCTAGGGATATTGAGAATAAGGTTGGAGACCTAAAGTTAATGTTACTTTGGGGTGGTGTGTACAAAAAGCAATTTCAAAAAGCCTATTGGTGCTCTAAACACTGGCAAAATCTTTCAACTAGCAGGTTTTGCCTAACTCTAAATTTTTCTTCTCGATGGTGAAATTCATTGTCTTGTTTTACGTAGATCACACTTGATGTGCAGGTCTTTGCATTTTAAAAGTTTTGAAGTAGTAGAGCCTCAAGTATGTTTGCTGATGCCACTTATCATCACAAAACAGAAAAATTGATGTAAAGATGTATTGCGGTCTTTTTTTTTTAAAAGCACATTTTTTGCATGACCACATAATGCAGCTGGAGATGCATTTTTTTATAGCTGTTTTTGCTGATTAGAGTATTTTTGTTACTCCATATAAGATTCGCTGCTTGCTTTCTAGATTTTTACATAGATTTTTGGTTTCTGCACCTAACTGCCTAGGTAACTTCAGGAATTTTAACATGAGTTCAAGTGAACCAACTACAGTCTTGCCACCAACAACTGAAATATCTTTAAATGATGAGCCAGTAAATGGAGTGGTAAGTCAAAGCTATCAAACTCGACAAACTTAGTGTTAAGTTGCATATTTATCCTCCTATCACAAGAAAGTAATCAAAGCGTTATAGCGAGCTTGCTTTGAAGTTGCAGACCATCTGCTTGTTTCTCTAAGATCCCGCTGGGTACTTTAAGATCTGTCTGGATGGGGGAATCATGCTAAGTGCTTTTCATAATGGCACAACAAGTAAACTTGCCTGCTTGTTCTCCACACTTTCACTCTACTGATGAGTGTCAAGCAGAGAAGCTGTAAATACCAATTTTGCAAACAGTGAATTAAATGAAAAATTGCTAGCAGAAATTTTGTTGGTTTGATTTTTAGTTTTATCACACTGGACCTTTGCAAGGGCCTTGTCACATGTTTGCATATTTTTATATAGCTGTTTGTTATTAACTTCTCGTAGTTGGTTTGTAAATTGTCAGATTAAGCAAGATGTTATTCATGTGCAAAACAAGCAATACAAATTGGTTTCCTTACGTATTGAAATACCAAACTTGAACTTGCTGTTAATTTGTTGGCAGCGTGACTGAGTGGTTAAGAGTGTTGTATTTGTGATAACCATGACCGCAAGATTGATGATTCAGCTCCCACCCAAGCCTCATTGTTGCGTCCTTGGTTACATGCTTTACAACTTTACAATATTATACATTCCTACTGTAGAATCTGACTAGCAGAAAATTAAAGAAGTCAGAAGCTAAACTAAGCAAAGGCAACTCCTAAGAGAGTCTTGATTCATCCTATGCATAGTGCCTCTGTTGCTTACTCCTGACCAGAGGATAAAAATGACGAAATCAATTACTGTTAACATGAAACTAGCTGGTTAAGTGCATTTTTTTAGTAATTTTTACATGTATTACAGGATGTGTCAAGCCCAGTTTCTTCTACTGGTACTGGTAATTATGATTACTTATTACTGTTTCATAGATCTCTAGATGGTAAAATAAATTGATTGTACGTGTTTTGCTTAAATTCTTCATTCATCTTCAAATGTTCTACTGCCAAGCATCGTAGATTTTAATCCAAATACTCTACCTATTCTGTGGCTTAGCTGATGATGTAGCTAAGTAGTTCTCAAAGTCTTGAAAAGTTTGCTTTGTGTTCCCTTTATAATTTTTTTGATCATTCACGGCCCCCTCCAATTGCAACATTAATTTTGGTTCAGCAGCAAAAAAGCTAGCTCTACTGTAAGGACGTTTAACATGAATCGTTATGTGTATTAGACCAGCTACTGCATGCAGAAAAAAATTACAAGATTCATTAATCAAATGTACATACGCAGTTTAATGTGATGGGTGCATTTGCTTTTATTTGACATGGGTATGTCAATGCCAAATCAAAATTCCACAATCTCTTGACGGTCTTCTGAAACTGCTTTGTAGACTCCCAAATGCTTCATGAATTTGATCATTTAGCTTAAACTCACGTGATCTCGTTTTGTGTCATTCTTCCCTTTACTAATGCTGTCTGTCTATCTTCTACAATATGGTTGCAATTATCATATAGCTCGTAATTTAATCTGAACCAAACCTAACTATGCTGTTATTTTCACTTGGTTGTTTCGATAATATCGTATTTTTATGCCAAGAAATTTGATGCTTTACTCATAACATGATCTTCAAAATATGAATTTTCAATATCCTGTTGAGCGGGTTAACTCATCGTTTGAAGTTTTGGTGTAACTTTTCAAGGGTTGTTGAGTGACAAAATTTGAGCTCTGTCTCATTTAAGAGATAGAACAAAGTACTGTTGATTTAGAGCAAAAAAGTTTTGTATTATAAGAGCAACTCTTGTGCTGGTAATATATTTGCCTGAGGCATTTGAAGTCGAGTACTGTTTGCGTGGTATATAAATGTAGTGTCGTAGACTCTTGTGGGTGTATAAATTGCTAATTTAGGACTTGATAAGGTTAGTTAGAAGAACTTGCGTCAGTTTTGTAAAGCAACCAATTTATTGAGACAATTAAATCAGAAAATTGTACAAGAATATATATAGCTGTTTTGACTCGAAAGGAAGTTGGTGCTTTAGTTAAATTTTATTCCTGAAACTCTGTATTCTAGTATTTTTCAAGTTGTAGAAGAATATAATTGTTTTCACTCCAACAGAAGTTGGTGTTTTGATCTAATTTCTTGCTAAAATTGTGTGTTTGAGTATCTTTTTAAGGTGTGTTTGTAGTGTTTGGCGTTGTGATTTCTTACTGGTAGCTTTTAAGATTAATACATTTTCAAAATGATGCACATGACTGATTATCATGACAGACCATGGAGAAAAGCAGGGGAACCTCGCTATGGTAAGGTCGCAAAAAAATTGTTTACTTTGTGAAGCGACGTATTTAAATTTAACTGATTAAACTTTGCCTTAATTGAGTAATATGAGCGAGCGTGGGTCAGCTGTGACCTGATAGGCATTTTGTCCTAACCATTTCTATGAAGGTGTTCTATACCAAGGTTTTTCAACCTTTTTTTGCTAATGGCCCTCGAAATTGGTAAAATATGGTGGTAACTCATTTACTTTTATAAAAAAAAAAACATAAAACGAGCGTAACAGCACGATTAGGGAAGCTGATGTTGCTTTTTAGTGAAGCTCTGTGACCCACTGAAAACAGTGCCGTGGCCCACATTCGGGTCATGGCCCGTAGGTTGAAGACCTCGTTCTAAGCAATATTCATTAGCTGTTTATTTTAAAGTATAAATATATAATTGCTTTACTAATTTTACAAAACGCATACGCAAATGATAACAGCACACATACTGATATTCAACCATTTAACATAATGAATGATATTGATTTAAGCAAAATTAACGTACAGTATTAGTTGATAAGGCTGTCGAATAACCGTACTAGCGGCTTAGTTGCTACTCTATTCATTTAATTGTTTTGAATTGTTGCTAAATTATAATTTTCCGATTGTGAGTAGACTGTGATATACCCTAGGTAATAATGAGCAAAGATAAAGCCTCAGTAATTCTTAAATTGGACGTTTCGACAAGAGAGATTCAGTTGTTATCATCACCAGGCAGTACAAAACTGAATGGTCTTCCATTTTTTCATTGCCTTACTTACACTGCTGATGATGACAGATGAATGTACGCAGTCGAAACGCCTAGTTGCTGCGCTTTGGTTTCCCTCTAAAGCTATTTTTTTCCCAGATTTATTTTGTTCGTAAGAATTAATTCATTATGGTGGGAAAAAAACTTGTGTCGTTTGTAAGATTGATAATAGAACTTTCAGAATAATTGTTTTTTGCGTTGAATTTGCTTATCAGCATAGGAATATAGTTAGCATAGTATTAGCCACTCATCTCCCTCATACCTGCTTTAAGAGTTATCATTTTGGACTGAAACTGAAGCAATGCACAAGCAGACGCAAAGTGTTGCGTATGCACTTGAACCTGACCTAAGTACGGTTATTCATAGTTTTCAAACGTGCTTACCAGTCTCTATTGAAATTGCTAAAATAGATTGCTGTGTAGTTAACTACTAAGTTTCAATTAATAAACTACCCAGTTTGATTTCATAAATAGCGTTTTCGAAAACTTGCATTAATCTGTAAGACTTGCATTACATGCTACAGTATTTGTAAATCATTGAACATGAATTATACATGACCATCTGTGCAAGATATTGTATTTGAAACTTGAGATTTCAAATTTAATCTTATTTTGTTATTTGTGAGTTCAGCGCGAATATAATGCGGTTTTAAAACTTTAAAAATCCTAGTAATCAACGTAAATTTGGTTTTTAACCAGTTATTTAATTGAGTATAATATTATTATACGACTAGTAAGAAACTGCTGGGCTGTAGATAAAAAATCAAATCTTCTTTATACTCGCAGTAGGGTCCTACTAAACACTGCAAAAGACTGAAACACCGCAAAGGACAACAAAGGACTTAAATTCCCTAATCCTAACCCTAGCCCTAGCTTAACCCTAACCCTAATTTAAAGTCCTTTGTAGTTATGGTATGGATTTAAGTCCTTTGTTCTTTGCGGTGTTTACTAAATCAGTTTAAAGTCCTTTGTCGTTCTTTTGTGGTGTTTGGTAAGTCCTTCTTTTGCGGAATATTGGTAGCTTGCTCATGTTTAATTCTTGTTCTCTTCGCTTTAAATTTGGTGGTGGTTGGCTACCTTGGTGTTTTTCAACAGTCTGAAACACAGACTTCCAAGACCTGGTTTTAAGGATAATTCGCTTTTTAGAGCTTCGGAAGAGACTTTGCTTTTAGTAGCCATAATAGTGCAATGCGTATTATACAACACAGTACCTCTTCCATAAAGTTGGACATTTAGCGTAGGGTTGTGTTTTTTTATCAGTAGAGCTTCTTGTATTTTTGTTTCGTACTTGGTAGTGCATTGCCGGAGTATTTGAAAATTGTTTAGGTCGTATTCTGTTTCCAAGCATGTTGTGCAATCCTTAATATGATTGTGTATTGCCGATTTTGTGTTTTTAGAGTGTAAGTGTTCTTTCACTCTGGCATCCATATGGCGTGTCGTCATACCAATGTATGTGCTTTTCACATCACACGAACAATGTTAATTCGCTTTTTGTTTTGCAGCTTCACCATCGATAGTTGGATCCAGTACCGTGGGTAGTCGGCTTGCTGGAGATGCGGTGGGTAGCCGCCTTGCTTCGACTGGTAGAGATGTGAGATCGCAAAGTCTCAATGATTCTGCTCGTACCAGCTATCCACAGCCTTATGCTAAAAACACAGGACCTACCACAGGTTTGCTTATTACTTTGCAAGAATTCAACATCTTGATGGCTGAGTGGTAAGAGCGTCCGGCTCTAGTTGTAGACTCGGGTTTGATTGCGAGTCGGTTCAAACCAATGACTTTAAAATTGGTATTCACAGTCTCCCCGCTTGACGCTCAGCATTAAAGGGTAGTGTGGAGAGCAAGTTTGCTTGCTGCATCGTTGGGAAAGGCACTTATCGGGACTTCCTCATCTTAGAGTAGTGGACAGTTGGCAGGCAACTCCGTAACGAGCTCGTTATAGAGCTTTAGTCGCTTTCTCGTGATAGGAGGATAGGCATGCAACTAAATGTCCAAATTCTATGTAAAAATCGAGGTTAAAAGGGCAAAAAACAAGCTTGTCACTACTTTTTGTTTTCTAAATCAAGTTGCAGTTGCGTAATCTTCGCTGACAGTTCGCCATACTTGGCTACGAAGTAAAATCGAATTTGACTGATTTTCGTTTTTTGGTTTATGATTTCTCGGGAAATACAGGTCATGATATGAGGCTAGGGAGCTGCCCAGAATTGACATTTTGATATTTTAATCGCTTTACAGGTACTATTTGATAACATTATCTTAACTACAACAGTTTTAAAAAATCAAGTCTTCCTTATGCTCCCGGTATTGCACCGAAGCTTGCAGCGAGTGGCGGAATCCATCTCTGCGGCTTAGCGCCTGGGCAACACAGCTCCGAAGAAACATCGTAGCGGTGGCGAGCATTTGGTGATACTTTAGAATTTGACCGGCCCGGGAATCAAACCCAGACCTCCTGCACTAAGAGCTATAATTTTAGCTCTGCACAAACTGGTCGGTTGTAAAAAGCAAAGATGACACTGTTTAGGATTTGGACACATTGGGACGGGAGCTTCAAACAAAAGAACTGGCACTATGTCTCTGCAGGAAGTGCAACAAGTTGCTGCCGATAAAGCAGAGCAAATGAAGTCTTGGAGTGTCAAAACGTATAAGGTTAGTACAAATTCATGCTTGTTTAGCAGCATCGTGGCGTAATGCAGGGTTGGGGAACCGGAACCGGCAAAGCACGGCAGGACACGTCGATTGCACAATATTTTCAGCTGGCCGTATTTACTTATCATTTTTTTTAGTTTCGCTTTAAAATACCCAATATTACGCAAATTTAATGTAGTTGAATGTGAAGCAGTGTTTGAAAAAGATTAATGTTTTTGTACAATTAACCAAGCTCTGACGCGGTCCACATGCAAAAACTTAAGCAGGCCGCAGGTTTCCCACTCTTGGCCTTCAGGTTGAGGTAGCCATGATCACCAGGTTGTGGTTTGAATTCTCACCAAAGCTAAAGGTTTGCGTTTGCTGATAAGTGCTTAACGCTGATTACCTGAGCTGAAAGACTTCGGTAAATTTTTTCCGTAAAACTTCAATCAATCGGTTATTTTTGATCAATTTTAAGGATTGCGTACAGTGCCATCGTCGTTTCGTCGTGGCAGAAGTTTGAATTTCAAATAAACATCAAATCTTCATTATACTCGTGGTAGGCTTATTACACCGAAGCGTGTTACTAGTGGCAAGGCCAATCTCCGCGGCTTAGTGCCTGGGCAACGCAGCTCCGAAGAAACGTCGCAATGGTGGCGAGCCGTTTGCGACGCTGCGTCTGATTTGACCGTCCCGGCAATTGAACCCCGGACTTCCTGCACCGTTAGCAGTGTTAAGAAGCATTTCGCCACCAAGCTTGAAATAACCTACTTATTCAAAGAGCTGGGCAAAGTGATTTTCGACCAGTCATGCGTTATATGCTGACATTTAAAGGTTTAACTAAGCGTTCACTGCATTTACAGTGCACCAAACAAATTCTATCGGAAAAGCTTGGCCGTGGAACCCGAACAGTTGATTTGGAAGTTGAAGCAAAGATTGAGATTCTAAAAGACACAAAGAAAAAGTGAGTCTTGGGAGTTGTTTGGATGAATACGATGGTATTTAAACAGCTCAGACGACCAAGTGGTAAGAGCGTCCGCCTCTGGAGCTGTACACTCGGATTTTATTCCGAGTCGGGTCAAACCAATGACTTTAAAATTGCTATTTACGGCTTCCCTGCTTGACGCTCAGCGATAAAGAAACAATGTGGGGAACAAACCGGCAGGTATACTTGTTGTGTCGTTGGGAAAGGCACTTAGCGGGATTGCTCCTCATTAGAGAGGTAGACAGGTGGCCGGCAACTCCAAAGCGAGTTTGTTTATAGCACTTTGATCGCTTTCTCACCATAGCATGATCAATATGCAACTGCTACAAGTCAACGCACGAAGAAGCTGCTATTAAGTGGTTGTTCTACACAACACACTATTTTAAAAACACGCGTTGTCACTCAGAGATTTGCGTGTATTATGTAGTTTGTTTTGCGCAGGTGTTAAGCTATAATCTTAGCTTACCGGAGGGTTTATGCAAGTGCTGCTGCGTCATATAACTTTGTGCTCTGAAGTTAAGTTTAAACCAGCTGAGTCAAATAATCATGGATTGAATAAAACTAGTCCGTTTGGCGTAGTAGTAAAAAGACATCACTATTGGCCTGGGAGGTCTGGGGTTCGATGACCGTGACGGTAAAATCGGACACAGTGACACCAATGGCTCGCTACCGCTGCGACGTTTCCGTGAATAGGTCTATAGCCCGGGCGCTAAATCGCGAAGGTGAACCCCGGCACTCGTTACACACCTCGGCGTAATACCTCGAGTATGATAAAGATTTGTTTTTTTAATACCAGATGCTTTTTTTCATGTAGATACGAACAATTGGTCACGCTTACAAAAGCGCTTGCCAATCATTTCAGTTCGGTGATTCAAACCCAGAAAGTTCTTGCTCAAGCGTTTTCTGATTTATCAAATAAATCCCAAGAACTGCAGGTACGTAAAGACTGCAACTTTGATGGCCTAGTGCCAGCATAGAATACGGTTGTGGTGTGGAACCTTTACTATTTTTAGAAATGCAATAAAAACTGAGAGAATGGATAATTTAAGCCAAGTGTGAGTGATTGTGTTTTCTACAATAGCATAAATTCAAAAGGAAATTTTGCCTTAAATTCATTAAATTAATTCGTGTTGATCGTTACATTTAATTTAAAATTGATTTTGAATTTTTGATGTTAATGCTAGGGTGAAAAAATTTCTGCACCTTTTACCCTAACATGGCCGGTCGGCACAGTGGTTAGGGACACCGCTGATGGTGCCGGAGGTCTGGGGTTTGATTCCCGGGTCGGTTGAATCGAACACAGTGTCGTCAACGGCTCTTGCCATCGCTGCGACGTTTCTTCAGAGCTGTTTTGCCCTGGTGCCAAATCGTGGAGATGGGCCCCGCTACTCGTAACATGCTTCGGCGTAATACTGCGAGTATACTAAAGATTCATTTTCTTAATTGATTTGTTGTAAGAAAAGAAGCCTTCTTTACGATTTAAAAATCAAAAGAGTCAAATCCTCTTTACACTGGCGGTATTACGCCGAAGCGTGTAACGAGAGGCTTGGCCCGTTTCCGCGGCATAGCGCCTGGGGGGCGCAGCAGCAGAATGTGACCGGCCCAGAAATGAAACTCGGACCTCCTTCACCAATAGCGTTGTCTTTCACTCCTACAACAACCGGTCCGTTACGCCAAATACTGCGCCAATTTCATCTGTTTTTAATGTTTAGGAAGAATTTCAGTACAACGCCGAATCTCAAATAATTGTTGCTAAGAGCGGTGAAAATCTTCTTTCAGCCATCAATTTTTTTATCGGAAATATCAGCACTTTGTGCGCGAAAACCATGGAAGACAGTTTGTTGACTGTAAGCAAATATGAATCAGCAAGGTAAATACAATATACGTAGCCTTAAAATAAGTAGCAAAATCTTCATCTAAGGGCTTCTGTATCATCTCTTCCTATATATTGTTGGCTTAAGCGTTATAGCGGTAATATTAGACCACGTGGAATATCTTTGCCTGTTTTTGTCTCTGGTGGATCAAATGTTATGAACTGTATAACCTAAACCAACTACTAGCTAACAAGAATTTTCAAATGGCTGAGTGGTAAGAGCGTTTCCCTCTGGAGCTGCAGGCTCGGGTTCGATTCCGAGTCGGGTCGAACCAATGACTTTGAAATTGGTATTCACAGCTTCCCTGCTTGACGCTCAGCATTAAAGGGCAGTGTGACGAACAAGCCGGCAAATTTACTTGTTGTGCCGCTGGGAAAACCGCTTAGCAGGATTCGCCCATTTTGGTGTGGTGGACAGGTGGCCAGTAACTCCTAAGCGAGCTCGTTATAGCGCTTTGATCGCTTTCTCGTGACAGAAAGATAAATATGGAATTAGATACGAAATGCAATAATTTGGGGAATACCAAATGTCAAAATCTAACGACAAATGTCCATAGTGTCTGGGATTATGGTACCCCTGGAATGAATTTGCAAAGCCACAAATAAATTGACAAGATAGGTTCCATTTTCGACAAGATGAACGCATTTGACACGTGCTTTAAATATAGCTAATTCGAAAAATAAAAGCTTACTGCGCAACTACTGAGACTATCTACTGTACAACAGTGGTTCTCAAACTGGGAACTGCGGCTCGTTTTGAGTCCGCAAAGCAGTTATAGGGGGACCGCTAAGAGGTTGTGTAATTCTGACTTGGTGTTGATATAGCCTTTGTCAAATGAAAGCATAGCCAATGCATCATCGCATTGAACTATGCATGTAATTTTGAAGATTGAATATTGTATCTTTTTTTTGCATGCAGCAGCTGATCTAATACTTAAAACATTTTGTGTTAAATATCGTTACAGTTGGGCTAACTTTTTTCTGCTGCTGAATCAGAATTAATGTTGAAATATGTTGGGAACCGTGAGTGATCGAAAAAACTGTAAAGCGACCGCTAAGTTTTAAAAGTTTGAGAACCTCTGATGCATAAGCTCGCCAATTTTTGTCGGGTGAATTTGAAAGTAGCCCTTTTTTCATTATATTAATTCTTTGGAGTACTTTGGCCTTCGGAAATGTGGTAGAGGTTTGAGACCGCTGTAGCTTAGCCCTTCCTGTGCTTTCTAGAAATCGAACCTGTATCGCCGCAACAAGACCGCAGTTGATTGGCAGTTATTGAAGACATCGCTATCGGTGCGATAGGTCTAGGGTTCTATTCCCTGACCGATCAAATCGGACACGGTGTGTCCAACGGCTCGCTACCGCTGTGATGTTTCGTCGTAACTGTGGTGCCCAGGTACACTGGTACAAGTTGCGGAGATGAGGCCCGTCACTCGATACATGCTTCGGCGCGACGCCGCGAGTATAATGAAGATTTTTTGATTTAAAATAAAATGTTGCGTCGCTAATCATTGATCAATTTTCCAGAGTGTCTTACGACGCTTACAAATCTGAATTGGACGCGATCAACGCTCTTCCGCGCACTGAAGCTAATATTATGAAGCAGGCGAATGCTCAAGAAAGCTTCAATTCACATAAAGCAGCGTATGACAAGCTAAGATCGGATGTGAATGTTAAGCTACAGTTCCTGGATGAAAACAGAGTGAGTTTGTTCATTTATAGTTTGCTGACATATTTATCCTCCTTCCACCAGAAAGCAATCAAAGCACTATAAATGAGCTCGCTTAGGAGTGGCTGGCCACTTTTCTACCTCTGTGAAATGGAGGAATCCTGTTAAGTGCCTTTCCCACGGCACAACAAGTAAACTTGCCGGCTTGTTCTCCACACTGTCCCTCTAACGCTGAGCATCAAGTTGGGAAGCTGTGAATACCAATGTTAAAGTCGGTGGTGTGACCCGACTCGGAATCAAACCAGAGTCTAGAGCTCCTGAGGCAGACGCTCTTACCACTCGGCCAGCTGAGCTAAACAATTTTTGCAACCCCCAAAACGTAAATCACTGCCTCGGTTATATTGCTAATTTATTTCCGCGCAAAGCACCATCCCAGCATGTCAGCCATATGGCCTAGCGGTGCTGCGAGCAGCTTGCAAAGTCTGAAAGACGGGTTCGATTCATTGCTGGAGCCGATGGTATTTAACATGTATGTTTCAAGAGCGCGAGCAAATTTTGCAGTTTCCCCTAATTACTGCTGAATTTCATGGTAATAATGTAAAAGTACTGTTCGGTTAGCATAGCAGCTAAAGACCTCGCTCTCGGTGAGATACGTCTTGGGTCGTTTATTGGGCCGGTCAAATCGTACACATTGTAGTCAACTTCTCGCCCCGCTGTCACTATTCATGGGAGCTGTGTAGCCCAGGCGCTAAGTCGCGGAGATGGGCTTCGCCACTCGTTACACGCTTCGGCGTAATACCACGAGTATAATGAAGATTTGATTTTAGTTGCAAAGCTAGATGCATTGAGGTGTCAACCAATGCTTTCTTTGCGGTGTGGACCATAGATCTGCTTGATAAACTGGGCTTCCATCGAGTACGATTGAATTTTTGTTCAGATAAAGGTCATGCAGAAGAACTTGCTTCTTTTCCACAACGCAATCGCTGCATACTTCGCTGGAAACCAGCAACAACTTGAAGGAACTCTGAAGCAATTCAGCATCAAAGTGGCTTCGCAAGACCAGCATGCTGCTTCGTTCCTTGAAAAACATTAAACTGGTCTCGGGAATAAATGCGAGCGTGCAAATCTGCGATTTAACGCGCATGACACTGTTAGCGCGTGATTTTACAAAGGATTGCCAGCTGTAGCTGTTACTGATAGTTTTGCTTTACGTAGCTTACCATTCAGCAAGCATTTGCAATACTATCCAAAAATTGTTTATCGTCTGTGGCATTTTAAATAAATGCATATGTTTACTGTGATTTATGCATTGTAGTTTGGGTAAGGCTGAATTTTAGAACGCAAAAAGTATCTGATCTTTATTCTGAAAAGTTGTAAAATTTTGTTGTAATTCTGCTGGTTGATTCACAAGCAACTTGCTATTCCAAAATAATAATGGTTTGCTTTTGAAGAAAAAATTTTTCATTCAGTAACATGAGAAAAAATGCATTGTGTGGACTTTCATTTAAAACTCAATATGTGTTTATGTAAATGTGGTTGAATTTATTTTAAATGATTGGTAATTGCAATTAGTGCATTAATTTACAAAATGTTATTCAATTCATTTAATGTATATTTTATTAAAATATGGAGAACAAGAGCAAAAATTCGATTGTCGCACATTGAGTAACATACGCAGAAAAATTGAGAAAGTTATCAGTAAATTTGAATAAATTTTTGTTAATTTAGGATAGAGGTTCTTTTCGTATCGCCCTGTATATGTAATTCTCGAGTGAGCACTAACAGTTTCATTTGATTTGCACATTGCAGTTTTTTCTTGATGTTTCATGGTTTGCCATCTAGTCAAACACTAACGCGCGCCAATCACAGTCGAAGCGTGAGTAAAAGTTGTTTTAAGCACAATTGAAACTGAACAAAACTGTTGTTTTTTCAGCTAACAGTGTATTTCTTTGTATCTTAGCGTAATTTTGACTTCTAACCACTCTACTATGTCCACATGTCCAATTTTATAGTTGAATTTATTTTGAATTATTAAACTCTTGGTTCTGGTTTCTGCATCATAATCAATCTTTGATGTATAATAATTATAAAAAGTGATTATGACGTCAAAAAATTGATTATTATGCAAAAACCAAGATTCGCGGGCCTAAATTCACGAAAATTGGACAACTGGACAGTGGCGAAGTGGTGTACTTGTATTTATTCACTGCATTGTGTCTGAAGGCAGTAATTAAATGTGCGAATTAGTGCTTACTGTTGGTGCACTGGTTCAGAGGTGCTAATTGTATTGATTGTTAAATATTTTGGTGTTGCTATTTCTTCACCGACTTGTGGAGCGTTTATGTAATATTCATCTTTTCCATCTCCCCTGTTCCTGTCAAAGCGCCTATTTTCAATAGTTTTGCAATTAAACAACAATTCCTAAATTCGAAATACAATAAATAGGGCACGAAAATAGCTTAGGGAGGAAGAATAAAGCCACAATAATTCTTCAAAGAGGACGTTTCGACCACATAAATTCAGCTGTCATCATCAGCACTCAGCAGTGTAAGCAACTTTCAATTTTATACTGCCTTGCTTACTCTGCTGATGATGACAGCTGAATCTATGTGGTCGAAACGTCCTGTTTTATGAATTATTGTGGCTTATCTTTCCTCCTCGATTCATACTTTATGTTTAAATCTACAGAAATCATCACTTCTTATGTAAAGTTACATACTGAACCAAAAATGTAATGCTCTCGGCTGTTTAAATGGGCAGTAATATTGTGACCCCCTTACTCACATGAGATTTTTACCCAAATAAGATTTGTGTTCGCAAATATTTGTTTCACTGTTTTGGACCAAACTTCTGATGTAGCATTACGTGAATTCTAGCGTTTAGGATAAAAATACTGAACTATTGCGTTACTTACCAACAGCTTGTATTAATTTTAAAGATTTCAACCGTTTTTTGTAACTCGAGCAATAGGTGACCTTTTTTTAGTGTAATTTTTATCCTGACGTGTAGGCATATACTGGTCCAGAAGTATGTTGGCAAGGTGGATTACTGTAAAAGCTACATTCCATGGTGTTACTTAGCTCCTGAAATTGCAGTTTTGAGTTTTCATTTCTGCCAGGGATTTCTTGAAACGTTGAAATCAGATTAAAACTCTTGCAAGAACTGCTTGTCCGGCGCAATGTCGTATGATGTTCTTTCAACGAGTAACAGCACTGGATAATAGCCACTGCGCCGCTTGTGTCAATTCAACGTGTAATTTTATTATCACTTCAACCAGTGCTAACCTCTGTGGTCTAGAACAGTGGTTGTAAACCATTTAGGGATTGCAGACCCTTTCTAGAGACTTTCAACATCAGTGGCCCCTGCTCGGCAATAAAATTTTTTGTTGGTACTCTTCTATGCTTCATTCATGATAGCTACACTACAGCTGTCTGCTGGCCTTGAGTGGTTAATTGCCACCAATAAATTTTGCGCTTGTAGCCCCCCTGGTTAATGTCCTGTGGTCCTCCTGGTAGGCTAATAGGGACCGGTTGAAAATCCGTGGTCTACGTGTCTCGGACTTAGCTTGACCGTCGCATTTCACCTATTTCTGTTTTTATTTGTGTTTAAAGCAGATTTTGTTTTCTTGGTTTGTATTAGTTGAATGGAATCAATATAAATTAACTTAACATTGGTTTTGGTGTTGAGTTTTTGACGTCAGATTTGTCGAGACAGTATAAAAGGTGTAGACGTAGCTTTGAACTGAACTAAATTGAATTGATTTATTATTATTCGACGTCAAATACACAGCAAGGAAAGAGACATAACTAACAGTAAAATGATAACAGACATCTAGGAGACTGCGAAGAGATCGTCAGTAGTCTGCAGCCAGATTGGGATTAGTTGTTGCGTTGTCTCCGCGATGCTCACGTTACGTGTTCTTCATCGCACCGGTCGGTTAGCGCACTTGTTAGTATTTAGTTGCTTACTTATCCTCCTATCACGAGAAAGCGACCAAAGCGCTATACGAGCTCGCTTAGGAGTTACTAGCCATCTGTCTACCACACCAAGACGGGGTAATCCCGTCGAGTGCCTTTCGCAACGACACAACAAGTAAACTTGCCGGCTTGTTCTTCACACTGCCCCTTAAATGCTGAGCGTCAAGCAAAGAAGCTGTGAATACCAATCAATGGCGTATCCAGTCCAAAATTTCGGGGGGGCAAAACTTTATAGGCTTTTCTAATGGCGCACCCAGAATTCGGCAAAAGGTGTGTGGAGGCAGAGTCGGCAGAGCCTCTAGCCGCTATAGATTTTTAGGGTTTTTGCAAGAAAAATACTCATTTTAGAGTTGTTTTTGTAGAAAAGTGGTCTTAATCCGCCCCTGCTTGCGTTGTTAGTTGATTTACCTTATAGCATTAGTATCTTTGTTTGTAGGCAAATGGTCACTGAAAATATCCCCTGGCTACGCCCCTGATGCCAATCCTAAAGTCATTGGTTTGACCACACTCGGAATTAAATCCTAGTCTACAGCTCAAGAGACAAACGCTCTATACCACTAGGCCATCGGAGCTGTAAAAAAGGTATCGTTGTCGGTCCGGAAGGTCTGGGATTCACTTACCGGCCGGTCAAATCGGACTCAGGGTCGCCAAAGGCTCGCCACCGCTGTGATGTTTCTACGGGAGCTGTGCTGTCCGGGCGCTAAGCCGTGGAGATTTGTTTCAAATAGGTAACTGAGGCTACTTTCAAATTATTGAACAGAAAATTCAACAGGAATTGAGGGAGGGTGCAAAGTGAGTTTGCGGTCTTCGAGTCAGCATCTACCTGACCTGATAAATAGCCTGTTAAATGCGATCGGCTCCAACTGTGAATTGAACCCGTTACAAACGACATGTAACCTGCTCGATGTGCCACTAGGCCATATCGCTGACCCAGAGATGGACCCCGCCACTCGTTACACGCTCTTGCGTAGGCCTAATGCCACGAGTAGTATGAAGATTTGATTTCATGTAATTCTATTAATATTACCGCAGTAACCCACATAGATACGTAAAGGTCTCGGCAGTTGAAAGCAAGGTGGGGCTTTGCCTCCTCCCCCCCCCTCTAAAAATTTACCGGTACCCATTTCAAACTAATCGTTTGCTCTCTTTTTATGTTTTTTAAAGTGAATGTATCTTGAAAGAGCAGAAACGTTTTGTTTGCTTTACACAAAATTTACGGTTTCATATCAAATGTAGTAAAAAGATTATTTCCTTGATTTTTTTTTAAATCATTGATCTTAACACTATTGTCGCTAAAGTTACCCTGGAAATTGTGTAAACATCGAAATCTGCGCTGCGAAGTTTTTGTAGCAATGAGCAGTTGCAGAGTTACTGAGGCCTGAGCTTTGTGGCAGTGCATAGTGCCAAAGTTATTTTTTAGCTTTAGTTGCAGCATAAAACCATGGACCTGGCCTTAGTTGAAGTGCTAATAGGTTGGTCGTTTTGTGGACCAGTAGGTCTTTTCGCTGCTACCCTCCTGCCATTTGTGGCATGTGGAAAACAAAATGTTAATTGATCAATTGAATAGGCCTAGCCTTAGTTTAGTTATAGTGTCAAAAAGCCTTGCGAGTCAGGGCTGGGGAGCCGGAGCCGGAGCTCGGAGCCCCGGAGCCAAGCATTTTTCTCGGAGCCGGAGTCGGAGCCGGAGCCGTAATTTGGATTTGTTGTGGAGCCGGAGCCGGAGCTGGAGCCATAAATGAAACAATTAGCTCCGGCTCCGAATGGTTGAAAATCTTGACCAAACCGAGCCTTCAATTTTTGGCACAAAAAGACCACTTAGTTCGTTGATTCTATAACCAATTGTTTTTTGTCTTGTAGCGTAGTGTTTAGACAAACAAGTTCGCATCATTTGCAAATTTTGGCACGTTTGAGATGGTATCTATGCCAACACCAAAAACGTTTTATAACAACAAAAAAGGAATGTAAGCCTATGCATAACAAAGTCTAGTATCGGCATGGAATTAAGTTTTGAAGTCATATTATGTGGCATTAGAGGTAGTGACTAGCGAGCATATATTATGTTGCTGGATAATAAGATGCTACCTTGCTTGCGATGCTTTACTTGCTGATACGTGATCTTACACACGATGTCGGTTTCGTTTTTAGTCGTACTGCAGTGAGCTTGTGCTGTCATTGGCGTTTTGGTATACTAATAGTTGATTAATAAGCTATTATACACGTTTTATTTGACAAATTTGTCATGGTTTTCTTTGCAAGTCAGCTGGATAGGCCTACTATGTTTTGTAAGTAGTAATTTTTTTTTATTCTTGTTAATGCAAATACAATACAAAACGACAGCGTTTAAGAGAAAATTCATGAAAAGAAAGACAAGACAAAACAGAAAAAACGTTAAGACATGGGAAAAAAAGATAAGAGGGAAAGCATACCTTGCACATGGCCGTGACACCCGAAAAACAAACAAAAATGAAAAATAGACTTGAAAACTAAACAACATTCCTGTCAGCGTCCACCTTATGCACCATAAAATAGTGAATTTGGAAACTAGTAATAATTGACAATCCCGTGAATATAATCTCAAGGTGGACTCTGGACAGTCCAGAAGCTGATCAGATGCTCGTGAAGACTGCACAAATTTCCACGTATATTTATTAGTTACCACTTGCCAGTGTTCAGGTTTACGTCTTTTGTCTGCATATAAATTCACAGCATTCCGATTATTCACAGAAAATGCTTCGACCCTGATGGTCTGACTTTAAGACTGAAGCAAATCTTTGCCGACCATAATTTGTGGAGCCGGAGCCGCACTTAAAAAATATTCAGCTCCGGAGCCGGAGCTGGAGCCACAGATGTAACGCTTGAGAGCTCCGGAGCTGGAGCCGGAGCCAGACATTTTCTGCAATGGCTCCCCAGCCCTGTTGCGAGTCAAATAGTGACAGTGCTCGTAGATCAAGCCAACTTCGCACAGATAAGGAATACAAAAGTTGACTAAGTTACGTGAATCAAGCTTAACAGTTAATGAAACTGAGGTGGCAGTGAATTACAGTTGTCTGGTTCCATGTAGACTACCTTCAACTTTCGGAGCTCTTCTTTTTTAAGCCACATCATGTTGGTCTTCTGTAGATGGTTTACCAGTTTACGTGAAAATGCGGCTTATAAATAGGCCTACCTGCTCCAGCCTGCTACTTTAAAGTTAAGCTTTCACTGTAAAAAAATGCAGCCTAAAATGAAGAGCCCCTAACTTTTCAGCTGGCAGCTCATCACCTAATTATCCCATCAGCCTATCTAGCCTGCTAACTTGTTATTAAATCAGGATTTTTTAAAAAATTACAGTCCTACAAAGCTATTTAAACATTCGTGCGTTTGGATAATCTGGTAATGTTGCACAAGCATCAACTTCATTGTGGGCCTAGACTGAAATTAAAAGAAATTTAAGAATTTTATCAATTAGTCTAATGCAGGGGTTTTCAACTTAGAGCCATTGCTTCCCCTAGGAGGACCTAAAACATGAAACTGGGGACCACAGGGTGCAAGATTTATTTGATTGTGAACGACAATTAACCACTTATGAACATCAAACAACAACTGTAGCTGTCACAAATAAAATTCTGCCAGAAAATTTTATTGTTGAACAGGGCTTGAGAGTTGAGAGTATCTAGAAGGGGCCCATCAACTGCTGACCCCAAAAAGCTTGAGAACCACCGTTCTAATGGTTACCCTACGACTTTATGCTAAATGCTTACAATAGCTCTTTTTTGATAACTTTTTTAACCAATCTTGTGCTATATCTCTGCTGAATTAGATTAACTGAACAATCAAATTTAATTGGACCTAGTCTATTGTACAAAAACATAGAAAAGCGCTTTGACTGTGAATGGGATTCATTTCTGTATAAACTAAAGTCCTAAAACATTACCATCTACGTCAGCAATTTTGAAGTAAGCCCTATAAACACTATCGTTTTTGTTTTATGATTCCTTGTCTGCACTCAAGGCTTATCTTGTTTTGTAACGTTGCTGACGTTAAGACAATTGTGTATGGGTCATAAGCTTTAAAAATGTTGATGAAAATTAATAAAGTTGCGTGCATTCAGTTGATGAACATTTTAATGAAATGTGATATATATGTGCGTAAGAAATCATAAATCGTTTGTATTTTAAGGAAGAAAAACATAAATACAAAAAATTTCAAACTGGTCAGTTTCGACAGCATAGATTTAGCTGTCATCAGCAGCAGTGTAAGCAATGCAGAATGTAACTGAAACTTTGAAAGTAGGCCTACATTTTGTGCTGCCTGCTGCTGATCATAACAGCTGAATCTATGCTATCGAAACATCCAGTTTTAAGAATTACTGCGGTTTCGTTTTTTCCTTAAGCAATTTTGTCCATATGTACTGTATTCCGATGTTAGTATTTTCTTTTGCTTCATATGTTTACTTGCCCATTTCTGCTTGCATTTTATGATGATAATTACTTGTTGCCTCACACTTTTAATTGATTTTGTTTAGAAATCATGGTAAGTGGAGGAAAAGATTCCGTGGGTAAAGCAAGCATCTTAAACAAGACATCAACTCGCACCACAGGTAAGCCTCATTTTTTAATGCTTTGCTTTAAGTATGAAATATTTTTAACAAAGCTTTAACAACCTTAGACTTGAAAGTAGACGGTGGCTATTTGAACAGGCCCGTAAAAATGACGACTTTGCTTGTTTTTCTTTTACGCTGCATCTGCAGTTGGTTGTAAGAGAGCGTGACAAAATAATACCTATAATAAACCGTAGCATCACAAGTTATGAGCCTGTAAGAATAACCACTCTGCTAAAATATGTTGTTGTATATATTGTTTTCAAAAACGCTGTTTTCGCATTAGCCTTGAAGAAACATTCTATTATAATAGAAATAAAACTCTAAATCGTTTCTTGAAGCTTAATGCAAAAATAGTTTTTTTCAAAGCTATTCTCAAGTTCCGTACCGCCAATCATATTCGTGTGTATATTATATCAAGAAAGAGCAATAAATATAACCACCGGTATTAAGTAAATACCAAACACACAGTTTATGAAAAAGTTTTTTTGGTTCAGCCTGTGCAACAAAACATGCTTAACCTTAAATAATACAGCAACGCAACGATTTCATAATGCACGAAACAGCAACACCAAAAAACATTATAGACCTCACCTACGCACAGAAAAGTTTGAAAAAACATCCAAAAAAGTATCACGTAAAATAACAAACCCATAATCAATAAAAGCAGCAGCATGCAAAACAACTATTTGCAATGCAATAAAACACGACAGATTTTCTACAGTGTTATTTTATCTGCACTGAAAGCTGTAGAGTTCCATCGCCTGTAAACTCATCAAAGATTAAGTTCCTTTTCTAGAAGTTGATTTCGAAGGGAGGTTGCTACTTTTACAGCTCAGATGGCCAAGTGGTAAGAGCTTCTGCCCAGTGGTAAAAGAAAGCTGGAACGGTCCGATACGCCGTTCCGGTAAAAGATTTGCTGCCGGAACGCCGTACCGGTAAAAAATTTTAAATCTTAATCCAGCCTACAGCACATTCCATGAGCCGAATCACCAAAAAAAAAATTTAAGAATGGGCTCACTTTTATTGTTATCATTGTTTATATTTCAGACTCAAAGTCAATACAAAAATAAAATTAAAGAAATAACACAGTACACAGTTTCGTAAAAATTAATTAAGAGACCGAAGCCGCCCAACCAACACATTAGGTCTACACTGGCAAAATCATAGAAATGCAATTTAGAATAATGCGCAAAATGATGGGAATAAAAAAACAATCAGATTCAAATGTTTGGACCAGGGAAGAATTGGATGATTGAAAGCATCTAAGTATGAAGTTTCCGGTATTCTTTCTGAGTAATGATTCATTCTTATTAATTTTTCTTATTCTTATCAAATAAATTTATTTTTGTAAAGAATTAATTTCAAAACTTTTCTTCAAAATCAAAATTCTTTAATGCCAACAGCTTTTTGTTCAAAGTGCCCGTTAGCTAAATAACCGGATTTGTTTGAGTGTCTCGTCTGCAACCCAAAAAATTCCCAAAGTTTTCTAGGACCCGCCTAGACTAGGCATGTTTTTTTACAAAAGTTAGGCCACATTGACGTGGAAATCGGTATTTTATGAGAGGAATTAGGCCTATTTGGATTATGGCAGCGGAGATGGAAAAATTTACTCAGTGATTAGAGCAAATCAGCACAAACTGTGACATCTTAACCTAGAATTTTCCTTCGCGCAAATGATGGTCTTATTTTAATGACGACATAATCCCCTCTCCTAAGTAGCTTTTTCAAATTTGGTGTCAAAATAATTCTGTGGCAAACCTTTTACTCTCCAATATGCAGGCAACAGTACTACAGGACATTGTTTCCAGTCTCAGATTAGCGATTCATTTTAATCAAGCGACAAATTTGTTATTTGTGTTTTAGCCATTCTCGGATTATCCGATATTTCATAGTTCGTTAAGATTCAAAGTTTTGGGTATAATTAAGGCTTTTAGGATTTGGTGACTGGATAAGTGGATGGTATCTAAGACTCATTTGCCTCTTTTTATGAGCAACTACGAAAAATTTTTTTGCTTTCACCCTTGTTCTGGACTTCTGGCGCAGTACCGGTAAAAAAAAATGTTCTACTTTCACCGCTGCGTCTGCCTCTAAAGCTATAGACTCGGGTTTGATTTCGAGTCGGGTCAAACCAATGACTTTAAAATCGACATTCACAGCTTCCCTGGTTGAGGCTCAGCATTAAAGAGACAGCGTAGAGAACAAGCCGGAAAGTTTGCTTGTTGTGCCGTTACGAAGGGCTTTTAGCAGGATTCCCTCATCGTGGTGCGGTAGACAGGTGGCCGCTAACTCCTAAGCGAGCTCGTTTATGGCGCTTTGATCGCTTTCTCGCGATAGGAGGTTAACTATGCTGCTGAATACAATATTTAAATACTGTAGATATAAAGCAAAATGAGCATAGGATTGCACGATTAGCTTAATTGCTATTGATTTTCACGTAGAGTCAGCCAAATAATTCAATAATACTTGCACTTTCATCATGTTTACTCCGCTTCCATAGTGAGTGCCATCATAGCTATTAACACCTTTTGTAATTTGTCGAAAGTCTAGTACTGGCACATTGTATCGCTTCAAATAATTCTCTATTTCTGCTGCAAATTTTCCGATTGCTTCATCACCTTGTAGGCTCAAATATCCGGGCGGTTTCAATAATCCAACACTGTTGGGATGAACCCAAAGAAATCGTGGCCAGTTTCGTCCATTTTGTTGTGTTGAAGTAAATGCAGGTTGAAGAAACTGTTCAATTACATCTTCACTTTTGCAGCCAAAATGCAAACCTGAAAATATGACAAGTTTATGCTTCCTAGATTAGGGCCTACTTACTAAATCTTGATATTACCTCGGTAATTCTAAGAGTGAACGTTTCGACATCATAGATTCTGCTTATTTGCGTTTTAGCCATTTTCGGATTATCCGATATTTCATAGTTCGTTAAGATTCAAAGTTTTGGGTATAATTAAGGCTTTTAGGATTTGGTGACTGGATAAGTGGATGGTATCTAAGACTCATTTGCCTCTTTTTAAGAGTGAACGTTTTTAGTTTTGTACTGCCTTGCATACACTGCTGATGGTGACAGCTGAATCTATGATGTCGAAACGTCCAGTTTTAAGAATGGATGTAGCTATATTTTTTCTCCTTAAGCTATTTACGTCCCATATTTATTGTATTTTTGATAAGTTATACTGTGGGCTAATACCTAGCTGCCTTGCAATTCAGTTAAACTCTGTCTACACAATACAGCTCCATCTTTTTTTTTTTTATTATTTCTGGTCTTATGGTGCGTTTATCAATACGCGACACGCGTCAAAAAATTTTCGCACCTTGTTTGTTTCATTTTACTGTTCACCAATCACGCGAAAACCTGCAAATCCTTCTACATTTACTTACATTACAATTTTAGTCGCGTCATCGCGTGCCGCGCGTCGCGTATCGGTAAACGCACCTTTAAGCGGGTCAGTCGGTTGATCAAACGAAGATAATAAAGAAACAAAAGTTAGTGCTAAAAAGTCTGGAGTTTTGCAAGCTCAAAATTTTGGTTCTATTTTTAAACGTACTAAATTTTACGGATAAAATTTGTCGATTGCTTCCTAGAAAGTGGAGATACGGATATCGAAAAACGTATCAAAGAAGACATAAGACGCTAAAACGTATGGAAAACGGACGAATGCAGATGCTGAATAAATCCGCCTTTAAGAGCTTAAAATGGTGAAGCGTAATTGTGGTACTCACCAACTCCTACAATTATGTACGTGTTCTCTTTTCCTGTGAGCCTGTTTGCAAATTTGATGAAATCTTGAGCGTCTGAAGGTACTCCAAGTCCGTTGTAGGACGCTTCAAAATTTCTCTGTCCGTCGCACAATTCCCCTGCATTGCGGTTAAGGGATCGTAATGAGTGCGCTGCAGCGAAATCGTGGCAAGGTCGCAGAACAAAGAGATTCTCTCCCCAACAGAGTTCCTGAAAGATTGATTACGAATAATTGATCATATCTGTCTACCGGGCGATAATGGGCTTATGGGTAGGCTAGTCCGCCTTAATTTGTTCTTCCAATAGCAACTAAACAAGCAGAACACTATTAAAAAAAATCAAAAATCAAATCGTCATTACGCCAAAGCGTGTACCGAATGGCGGGGCCCATCTCCGCGGCACACGACTCCGAAGAAGCCTCGCGGCGTGGCGAGGTGTTTGTGACACTGTGTTCGATTTGACCGGGCTGGAAATCGAGCTCCAGACCTACCGCACCAATAGCAATGTCGTAACAGCTGATCTAACCGGCCTTTTTTTAAAACACTGTTAGACCATATTTGATTAACGTTTCGCTTGGCAGATTGCGCCGAGAATCATCAGAAATGAGTAGAGAAGTGCCAATGCACTCCTTTAAAAGTTAGCTATAAGCCTATTGTTAGGAATCCTGAAGACATATTTTTTAAGGAGTTTTGCGAAAATAACAATTGTAATCACAAGAAGTTATGGAGTGAAATTGCTTTTTGCGTTGTTTAAGGCCCCAGCAAATTCATTTTGGGTGTCTACATGTTAATTTTAGGCATGTTTGTAAAAAAAATACTGCTAAAGATGCAGTCGGTTACAAATCAAATCTGTTAGTTTGATGTGATGCATTCATTCAATTTAGCTGATTCATGCCGTCAAACTCAACGTGAGTTGGCTGTGAGGTAAAATATCGCTCTTGGTGATCCAGGAAGCTTGAGGGGGTGATGCGTGATAAAACATTAGTGCAGTGGTTCTTGACATTTTATGGTTTGTGCCCCTTTCTAGAAACTCAACACCAGTGGCCCCTTGCTAGGCAACAAGATTTTTTCTCCGTATTTCATTCATAGTAGCTACAGCCGTCCGCTAGCTTCAAGTGGTTCACTAACTTACCATCGATAAATCTCGCCCGTTATGGCCCCTGCTTGATGAACCGTGGCCCTTTATGGGGTCAGTGGCTAGCGGTTGAGAATCTCTACATTAGTACTTCGTTGCTGTTGATCTGCCTAACTTCCGCAAAAATTTTTTGGCCGTGTTAATGAAAAAGTGCATTTCTATAATCTAGCATTTAATAGTCGTGTAAGCTTATAGGGTCATAAAAAACACTTTTAAAATTTTATGTTTACTCGAATTTCTTTGCTGATGCATTTTCTATAAATTCCTCGTTTCGTGTTTCCGGTTAGTATTGAGGTGAGCCCCATAAACATGTTTCTCATCAGAGAATCTCCGGTGAAATAGAGACGCGCCGTCTTGTTGTTTCGAGATAACAGGTTCAAAGCTGCACAGGCTTCTAGAGCTGAATACTTTTTCCAATTGCACCTGTAACAAAAAAACTGCCGTTTCAAAAAAAATCAAATCTTCATTATACTCACGGTAGTACGGCCTAGTGTGTAACGAGTGGCCGGGCCCATCTCCACGGTTTAGCGCCTGGGCAACACAGCTCCGAAGAAACATCGCAGCGGTGGCCTGCCATTGGCGACACTGCGTTCGATTTGACCGGCCCGGGGTATTATCTCCGCGGCTTAGCACCTGGATAGCAACACAGCAACGAAAAAACGTGGCAGCAGTGGTAAGCCGTGTATGATTTAACCGCCCGGGAAGCAAACCCTAGACTTTCCGCATCGGTAAATCGGTAACTGCGGTAATCAGCTGGTTTCAAGTTCATAATTACAGCCTGGTCTACTTTTACCCTGCCCATGTCCAGCTCAAGAGGGCCTGAAGCTCACAGATATTTGCAAGAAGCCCTGACATCAAAACTTGGAAATCGCTTAACCCTGGGGTTTCGTACCGCATGAACTGGGTATGTGGACAGAATAAATATGCACGTTTTAAACCCTTAAGCTGCTCCATCTTTTATCTCTTTATTGCTTTCGATCTTAAGCGAGTAAGCAGATTGCTGCTTTGAATGTAATTGAGTGTTCGCATTTTGTTGCATGTTTATTCCCCTATCAAGAGATAGCGATCAAAGCGCTATAACGAGCTCGCCTATAGGAGTTGCCGGCCACCTGTCTACCACACCGAAACGGAGAAATCCTACTAAGAGCTTTTCCCAACGGCATAACAAGTAAACTTGCCGGCTTGTTCTCCATCTCCACGCTGTCCCTTTAATGTTGAGCGTCAAGCAGGGAAGCTGTGAATACCAGTATTAAAGCGATTGACCCGGCTCGGAATCAAACCCGAGTCAGCAACTAGTAATGTACCGATTAATCGGAATCGGTATTTTTAGGGGTATCGGTATCAGATCGGTCAAAAATGCCTGTAATTACCAATCCGATACCAATTCTTTTAAAGCAGATTTGACAATGAAAATGGTAGTAAACAGCAACAAACATTCAAAAATAATTAAAAAAGTTAGTAACGCAAGACTATCGGCAAAATATATTAGTTGAAGTTTAGTGGTTAAAATTAACAATATTTGCCTACTGAGATTGCAAAACCTGAGGTTGCTTTTACGCCAGCAATTTTGCGTCAGCTTTTGCGTCAGCAAAGAACATTCTGAAAAAGTGAGCCCAAATAGCATGTGGTATTTAGGCTAACTTTTTCAGATCGGTTGATTTGGCATATTATTATCCTGAAATTCAAAATTATGGGATTTGCAATAATATAGGCATATTTTGTGTTAATTTAATAAATCAATAAAGCGAGTAGAAAGGGTTTGATTTTAAAAATTGTATTTTATTGACTTTATTGACTATTTTTGTGTATGGTAGGCTGAAGTTAGAAACATACTTGTAAGCAGTATGGCCAAAGAATTTTGGATATTATTTCTATATAATATAAAATCTGTGATCCATGTCACACCCTTGTTGCATTAGTCTACCCTTAGCTAAATATTTTTATGACACCTATCTTTGCATGGTGAATTTTTGACGAGCAGCAACATTGCGTGACAGTTTTCATAAATTTTAGTGTTACGTCAAGTACCGGTATTACCAGGCTTGTCCATGGGACATATTTTTCTGTCCCATCCCATCCCATAGCAATTTATGCCTGTCCCATCCTATCCCATGGGATTCCCATTAAAATACAATTCAATAAATTTTATTAAATTTATGAAAATTTACACCATCTAAGATTTTTTCTTTTCTCATTTCTAAGATTAATTGAAAATTTTCAGTAAAAACACGGAACTTTAAGATTACACCATTTTTCCAGTAATTGGTGTCCAAGTACACCATCTGGCAACTATGGTGCAAAGCACCACTACCTTGTAACAACAATGCTAAGGGAAAATCTTTTATAAAGAAAAAAGTGGACTAAAAAGAATTTTTTAAAGCAAAAAAGTTTAAAACCTAAAGTTAGGTATGACATTTTCAAGACGCTGTCACATGGCTGCTGTCCCATGGGTACCATGGTAAATGCAATTCGTGCTGTACCATCCCATCCCATCCCATGGGACATTTCCCATGGACAAGCCTTGGTATTACATTAGATAGAAATCGGATTGGCATCGGTATCGGTATTTTTTTCGGTCTCGGTATCGGAATCGCAAAATTTTGGTATCGGTACATCACTATCAGCAACTCCAGATGCAGACTCTGTTACCGCTCGACCATCTGAGCAGTTGAAATTAATAAAGTCTATAGTAATGAAACGAAAAGCAATTATTGACCAGATACGAGCTTAAAGCTTAAGCGGCTTGAAGAAATGTGGAGCAGATCGGGGATTAGGCGATGCGAGTAATTGCAACAGCGACTCAACCACGCTTCACTCGCAGTACAAATTTCATAGCGAGCTCCACTGCTGAATACTATCGATGCTGCGCCGGTGCTGTTGCTGTCTGCGACTTGGCCTAGCGACACCTCGCGCAGGTGGCAGATCCTACGTGACAGGTTCGATTCACGGGTGGAGCCGATCGCATGTGACATATAAACCGGGTGGTTGCCGAGTCTGAATGAAAGAGCGAAAGCTCACCTCTCAGTCTTTTTCTATTTCTGTTGAAGTTTTTGTAGTAAATATTACATAAACATTCGTAGCAACTGCATTTCGCTTCATTTATTGTTAATAAGAAGCCAACAAATTATTCAACTATCTCGTGTTTCAACTTGGCGTTGTGGTGAAAGACTGTGGTAGTGGCGTGGAAGGTCTAGGGTTCGATTCCTAGGCCGGTCAAATCTGCCGCGCATGTCGCCAACGGCTTGCCACCGTTGCGATATTCCTTCGGAGCTGTGTAACCCTGGCGCTAAGACGCGGACGTGGCCCCAGTGGCGATTCTAGCACCCAAAAAGTGGGGGGCCACTTTGGGGCCAAGATAGATTGAGGTGGAGCCATTGAATACTGTGTTTGAGAGGAAAAGAGTAAGTTTAAAGAGCCAAACTTAAAAAGTAAGCATATTGCAATATGACACATTATATACATTTATTATTGACATTCACTACAACATAAGATGGCAAAATGGTCAGAGCGTCTGTTTTTGGAGCGTTAGACTCCAGGTTCGACTCCAAGGCGAGTCAAACTGATTGCCTAGCCTAAAAACTAGTATTCACAGTTTTCCTGCTATACGTTCGACACCCTTGGAAAAAGCACTTAATGTAATTTCTGCATGTTTAAGTACAAACAATTGATGAATGCTTATGTTCTACTTCTCATGGTGGCCCAGTCTGACTAGTAAACAGGCAAAAAGAGCGTCGGGATCAAACGCATAACTACAAGACTTGGACAAAAATAAACATCTGTAGCTCAAACCTAAACCGTAGAACAGAAGAGGAATAGGTCTACTGCACCACTTGATTAGCTGCTTGTTAGATTCTCCCTTTTTACGTATTTAACGTCATATTTTTTGTAGAACCTCACGGTAATTGCCGCTAAAGCGGCCGCTAAAATCTCTGGGTGGCTGCTTGACTCGAAGACCTTCAACGGTCACTTCGCAGCTTCCCTCGAGGTTTCAGTTGCATGTGATTGTGATTACAACTTTTTATTTTGTGCTTTGATTTGTGTTATTTATCTAAAATTTCCATTTTTTTTTGCATCTGTTACCTAAATAAATTACCTACCTACCTGATATCCCCCCACATCAAAAAATATAATATATAAAAATAAATTAAAGAAGTAAAAGCAAAATACACGAACAATAACTAAAGATAAAAAATAACGCCAAACTTACGAGTTGATAGTTTTAAGCACTCAACCAATCACTCAGCCAGATGGCTTTCTATTATCTAGTGAACTGAGGTTGGGCAAGCGATTAAAATATTTTCATACTTTTCAAACCCTGTCATAGGGTATGAAATAATTTCAGTTTTAACATGAGCTTGTTAAAACTGGGGGGGGCCAAGCAAAAATCTGGATGGGTCATGGCCCCCCTTAGAATCGCAACTGCATGAGCCCCGACCGGGCCGTCGCTCGAAACACGTTTCGGCCTAATAACGAAAGTATATTGAAGATTTGATTTAGTTTTAATTAAATTATATGCAATCTAATTCAAAATATAAAAAAATTTTAAATCTAAAAACTGAACAAACATAAATCAAAAGTACTTACTTTGGGTCGTCTGGCATCCATTTTGAGAGAAGGGCGTCCCTGTATTTGCTGGTGTCCACGCATGCTGGACAGTTACATCGCGTTGATGCTATGCACATTCCTTTGTTGATATTTGTACAGCACGACTCAGGACTATTTGGGTTACAAAAAGTACCAGTTTGGGGCCACTCGTTTGTTATTTGCTTCGTAAGTATCTCGTATCCGCATTGACCGTCGTTTCGCCACGGTGTCGGGGAAATCCCGACTTTTCGTCGAAAATTAAGATGGATTTCGTTCAGTTCTTGTTCTAAACTGTAATTGTATCTCTCAGCTCGAACCCATTTCCCTTTGCTCAAATTTTCTAGCAAATTTAAACATTTTGGTCGACGGAAGTATTTCGACAAATTCGGATTTGAATTCAGTTTATTTTCTTTGTCGTGGTAATTAGAGCATTGTTCTCGAATTGTTTTTTCATAATACCTCAATTCTTTTAACGCTTTTGGTTCTTTCGTTAACGCGTTGTTTACAATTGACCTTGACGGGAACAAATAGTACAAAAGTATAACAACTATTAATATGCCGATGAAGATATATCGTTTAAATCTGTATCTCGTCATACTTTCCATTACAATGCGTTTCTGTGTGGAAATAAGATATAGAATTAGCCTTTGAGAGTTTGTTTCTCCATAATGTGGTCTGCATAGTGCTTGGGCTCGAAACCACAAAACTTTTTGATTTATTCTTCATTTTTATTCTGTCACGAGAAAGCCACTAAGGCGCTATCCACAGGATTAATCCAGATACGCTTAGGAGTTGCCTTTGCTTTTGGGTTTAGCATCTTCTTTTTAATTAGCTGCTTGTTAGATTCTATCGAGCAGAGATATAATTATCGTGAAGCATCTTATCCAAGGACGCCACAACGAGGCTTGGGTGGGAGTTGAACCACCAACCTTGCGATCGTGGTCGTCGTAAAAACGACGCTTGGAACTGCCGAACCATTGCGACACGCTGCCGACCGGTTATCATTTTGTTTTGCGTTGATTAGGTTCAAAATAAATACAATTCTATTTGAACAAGTACTCCTGAGAGGTGCAATGACGCGATACAGCCTGTAGAGTTATTTGCCGTAACACATTTTTATTTGGTAACTAGTTCTGCACCTGTAAGGTGCATGGAGCATTTTTTTAGTTACGTCAGCCACTCTTCTCTATTTCCTATATGTAGACACAAATATCACCCTTATTGGCTCTGTCATTCTACTAGGGGCCACCAAAGTGAATCCTAACCGACGTACTACGCTTGGGCTTTTCGTCAAACTTTCTGTTTAAAACTGTTTACATACTCCCTGCCCATATGTCCAGATGAAGAGGGTCTAAAGCCAGCTTGGCTCTGTGCATCATAAACCAAATTTTTGATGTCGTAGTCACTTTTTTCAATTATGACATCAAAAATGTTTTACGATGCAGAAATCCCGTGGGATTGTGGAAGCACTTCGACTGGGCATACGGACAAGGTATTAGTTTTTCCTAATTGTGTTAGTTAATTTCTTGCCTTTTTCCTAGCTAAGATAGTTCACCTACTTTACTAGGTAAAAGTTCTAGCTGAACTCCTTTCGCTGCGCTTGAAATGAACCAACTGACTACCTCTGCTCGCTACTACTATTATGCGGAGTTCTTTTGTTGGGTTTCAAATTGCCATTGTTCTGGCATAGAGAGTCATTATTGCGTTGCGCGCGTTGAATGGGTTCACGCTTTTCAAGAAAATGCTTTCAGAATTTGATTTGGATGTTTTTGTTGATTTTTTCCTCAGCTTTTGTGCGTAGCTCATTTTTATTTGAATTTCATTCATCTTCTTGTTGCCTCTGTCCCATCCATTGTAGTATGAGGCGGCTTAAAACGAAGAAGCCAGGATTTTATAGGAGAGGGGATAAACAAAAATCAGAACTTGCTGTTATGTGCTTCTACAGGCATAGAAGGACCATTATGTTGTGAAATTCAAATCTTCATTATACTCGCGGTAATATGCCGAAGCGTGTAACGAGTGGCGAGGCCCATTTCCGAGGCTTAGCGTCTGGCAACACAGCTTTCGAAGAAACATTGCAGCGGTGGCAGCGTTTAACCACAGTTCCGAAAATGGAAGCCCGGACTTCCCGCGCACATAGCGATGTCTTTAACCCAGGGCATCAAACCGCTTGAAATATCGCTCCGGTTTAAGTTCAGGTTCCACGAAATTTATTTTTAGCGGTTTACCTCCGGTTCAGGTTTTTTCTCGTTTGATTTTGCATGTTTAGTTCCTTTTAGAATTAAAAATGCCTTGAATTATCGGGTTCAGGTTCGGTTCAGGTCCGCGGAAGCAAAAATTTTAAGGTTCAAATTCGGTTTTGGTTCAAGAATTTAAAACCGTCAGTTCGACATATATTTTGGTACACAACTGCAGGCGCATTTTTTCAAAAATACTCACCGTATTTAGGCTGACTGCAGTTTTTAAGATGCTACTTATCTCATAAACGATGTCCTCAGTAGCAGAAATAACCTCAGATTAACTTCAGATGTCCTTAACTGCTGTTATGCTATTAGCCACCATAACAATCATTCATAGGAAAAATGTTCATAAGAACACACACGATTTAACGTAACGAATGCTTTCTTGGTCCAGAATTCATAGCGCAGTCCAAAAAACCGCTCCGGTCTGGGTTCAGGTTACACAAAAATTATTTTAACGGTTCAAATCCGGTCGAGGTTCAAGAATTTTGATAACCTTGGGTTCAGGTTCGGGTTAGATTCACGTCTATTAAATTATAAAGGTTACGATTCGGTTTGGGTTCAATGAAAGAAAACGGTTAATACGGGTTTTCGGTTTACTTTCTGGTTCGGTTCGACGCCCTGCTTTACCCACTTCGCCGTGCGTAAAATTTTTGGAGCGACCAAAATCACATCGATTTTTTCGAAATAAGTAGAGTAAACAAACAACTGAGATTATTTTCAAATTATTTTAAGCGATGAGGAGACTGCAAAGTGAGCTTGCGCTCTTCGAGTTAGCAGCCACCCGATATATATGTCAAATGCGATCGGCTCCAGCCGCGAATCGAACCCGTCACGTAGGATGTGCAACCTGCGAGCTATCGCTACCCCATGTCGCTGACCAATTTTTGTTTGAATTTTCATTGGCCAAAACAGCTCTTTGCGTTTGTTTATATTGGGAAATTGGTCAATGAAGCGATTGTGACGCATCAGTTGGTTCTTTGTTGTGCGCTCGTAGGCGCCTTTGTTGCGATAACAATAAAGACTCTACCTTTAATGCCTCCATCGGTTGAGTGCTACCAGTTGATTTTTTACTTGGTTATTGTAAAGCTGCTTCTTGGGTTTCACTTAAATTCCCGTCTAATATCAGTCATCGTAGCTAGTAGTAGCCCAACGTTATCCCTTATGTTATTATCTGAATTCGCTTTACGGTAGAAAGCATATTTTTGGAAAAAATGTCAGTAACTGTAAGACTCTCAAAACGTAAGGATGACTTAAGTAATATTTTATGAGTTGAGTTTGTTGCTTTTGAATTTCATATTTTAGTGCTGACGCAGTTGAGATTATTTAGGAATTATTTTTGCGGCTCGGCGCAGTAGTTACGGACCTTGCTAACGGCGTGGGAGGTCTAGGGTTGAAATCCTCGGTTGTTTAAGTCAGACACAGTGTCGACAATGGGTCGCCACTGCTGCGACGTTGCTTCGGAATTGTTTGCTCAGGCGCTTAACCGCGGAAGTCATCCGCGCTACTAGTTGCACGTTCGTCGTAATACCGCGAGTATAATGAAGATTTTACTTTGTTTTTACTTCATATACCTGAAGAGTTTTTGTGTATTGGGTATTTTGGGTAGCCGAGAGTGGATTATGAAGTGACCCGACCGGGCGTCAAACTTGGTTCTCGTCAGTGACATGGCCTAGCGGTACCACGGGCAGGTTACAGATCCTACGTGACGGGTTCGATTCACGGCTGGAGCCGATCATCCCATTTGACATATATACCGGGTGGCTGCTGACTGGGAGAGCGCAAGCTTACTTTGCAGTCTCCCTCAACCTGTTGAATTTTGATTTCAGTGCAATTAATCAGTGAAAATCAAATCAAATCTTGATTGTACTCGCGGTATTACGCCGAAGCGTGTTACGAGTGGCGGGGTCCATCTCCGCGGCAGCACTGCTTCGAAGAAGCATTGCAGCAATGGCAACCAGTTGGCGGCACTGCGTTCGATTTAACCCGTCCGAAAATCGAGCCCCAGACCTTCGGTGCCGCTAACGACATCTTTGATAACCGTTCCGCCAACCGGTCAGTTTGGGGCATTTAATGTTGGAATATCTTGATGTTTTTAGATAAAATCAAGAAAAAGTCTTCGCAGACTCCAGCTGCGAAAATTTCATCGCCGAATCATTTGGAAGAAGCCGCGAAGTGTGTGATTGTGGACGATGAGTCGATCCATAGATTAGCTATCAAAGATGAAGATCTAGAAGCGGTAAGCTGATTTTGGAATTCATGTAAACTTTAAGACTGGTTTCGATACTCACACTGGAGTCATGCCTATTAATAAAAGCTTTAAAACATTCCTGTGAAAAGTGTTACCAAAGCCTTTTAATTCTTTTGTGTTTAACAACTCCGATGGCCATCGGGTTAAAGCGTCCGCCTCAGGAGCTATAAACTCGGGTTTAATTCCGAGTCGGGTCACATCAATGGCTCTAAAATTGATATTCGCAACTTCCCTGCTTGACGCTCAGCGTTAAAGGGACAGTGTGGAGAACAAGCCGGCAAATTTACCTGTTATGCTGTTGTAAAAGGCACTTAACGGGATTCCCGCATCTCAGCGTGGAAGACAGGTGGCCGGTAACTCCTAAGCGAGCTCGTTATAGCGGCTTTGATTGCTTTCTTGTGATTGGAGGATAAATATGCTACAAAATTCATTAATGCAATTATAACAGCATCGCCATTGACATGCGTAAAAGTGTAGCTTAGCTGGTATGCAATTTCAAAATCACATTTCTTGATCAAGAAACCTTGGTTTGGTTCTCCAATTGGTCAAGTTCCATGCACAGTTGCTGGTTGTTTGAGACGCAGATAGTCTTCGCAGCAAGTTTTGTGAATAGCTCAGTTCGACCAAAACTTTTTAGAATCTTTTTGATTATCTTTGCACGACTTCATCCATTTATTTAGCTTCGGAAGAGTTTCGAGGAAGGGAAAGCACCCGGTCAGCTGCCCTCCCCCCTCAAATCATTCGCTGTCAAAATACCAAGTCCCGTACAGCCCAAGAAAGTGGTGCATGAGCGCACGCAAAAGTTTGTCGTTGCCAAAGTTGCCCCACCTGACGCTCGGTTGAAACCCATAGACACTGCCCCATGTGGGCCCAGGTGAGGAAAATGTTTGTTTTGATAAAAAGTGGCTGCTAACACAACACCAAGAAGATTTTGAAGTTCTTGAAGTTTTTAAATCATTAAATTGTTTTTCATTGAGCAGACTCTTGATTTCGTTTTTCTGCTTCAAACATCAGCACTAGATCGTTTTTTGTGTTTTTTTTTTTTTGTGGATTTCGTTGATTTCGTTTTTTTGTATCGGGCAGACTGTCACCGACGGCTCGCCACCGCTGCGATGTTTCTTCGGTTGTGTTGCTCAGTTTCAGCTTATGGCTAAGTCGCGTAGACCGATCGCTACTTGCTTCGGCGTAATAACCCGAATATAATGAAGATTCGATGATAGTTTCGTGCAGGAACGTGCTTAAATTGCGCTAGTTAATCATTCGCGGAACATCGTAGCTATTTTTACGCCAGATCTGTTTTATTTGCCAAGTTACTAATAACCACGCCATCGGTGCGGGTTCGATTCCCGAGCAGGTCAAATCAGTGCAATCTCGCCAACGGCTCGTCGCCGTTGCGACGTTTCTTCGGAGCTGTGTTGCCTATATGCGCTAAGCCGCGAAGATCGGCTCCGCCGCGCGTAGCATATTCAAAAAAACTTTACCTTTGTGGTGCCAACTAGATATTTTTTCTAGGTACACGAAAGACGGGCACATTGTCCCTCACAGCATCCTTGGTTCAGTGCAAGATTTTGTGGCAGAAGCGATGAGAAGGAATGAAATGGAGGTGAGGGTTGATCAGCAATTAAAAGCAGAAATAATTTCATCATCTTTTTATGGAAGGAGGGGGGCTTGACTACCTAAAAATCCTCATTTTCTCACAAAATACACCATAACCCTGCTCACATATCCAGTTCAATTGGGACAAAAGCCCTCAGGATTTTTGCATCATAATCAATTTTTGACGTCATAAATCTTTTTTCGACTATGGCATTTAATGGACATAATATGGCCCAGTTTAATTGAACATGTGAACAGGGTACGTATTGCAAGTATTTCTCCAGAGTGTACAAGGCCCTCTTTTCCCTTTTCCAACGCACTTAAACCTCCCTTTTTTCCCTTTTCCGACACCCTTAAGCCTCCTTATTATTTTCAGCCTGACTGTCCCGCCGCTCAAACTGCATTCTGCGGGGTCGGGCAGCTAGAAGTTCGAGATTACAAGAGGCCGAAAACTTGCCCCCCAAAGCATATCCCGACATCTTTGAACCAAGAAAACGCTCTCGTGAACTGGAGGAAGCGAATGGCGGAAAGAAAGCGAGTTCAAGGACATATATCAGGTTAGGAACAGCCTTAGTTACAATTTTTCTGGTGATATTAGCTGCAGTGCGACAGCTTGTAGAAACGTATGTGGTGAGACCAAGGTCCGGGGTTCGATTCCACAGCAGGTCAAATTGGACACAGTTTCGCTAACAGCTCGCCACCGCTACGATGTTTCTTCGGAGCTGTGTTGCCCAAGCAGTAAGCCGCGAAGATGGGCCCCCACCACTCGTAACATGCTTCGGCGAAATATCGTGAGTATAATGAAGCTTTGATTTCTCAAACTATTATGAGTCATTATGGAGTTTTCTACTCATCCAACGTGCTTAATGGTGATTGTTGATAGATTTGCTTGAAAAACCTCTGGATCGATTGGTGATGAGCCAGACTCTGAACAGCGCGCGACAAGTTCGCGAGATGCGAACCGCGATTGATCGAGCGACTCATATGAAGAAGCCTCTTATGGAAGGTACTTTTAAACAATCATTCTTAAAACTGGACGTATCGACAACATAGATTCAGCTGTCATCATCAGCAGTATAACCAAGGCAGTACAAAACTGTAAAACCGCCTTACATACACTGCTGATGATGACAGCTGAATCTATGACGTTGAAACGTCCAGTTTTAAGAGTTAGCGCTGCCATATTTTTTCTCCTTGAACTTCAGTCCCATATTTATTGTATTCTTATACACTTCGCGCATGAGACTAATTTCCACGTTGTCTAAGAGAGCCTTGCGAAACGGTCATGATGCTTTTTATTTGCTTGGCGGTACTGACCATAATTTTAGTATAATATAGTTTTCAAAACGTTTAACTGCAATAAGAAACTTTTTAATTTCATTGTTTCTTCCCACCATCGAAAA